>JALBCR010004576.1:27500-187500 GCA_030710515.1 Abscondita cerata | reverse complement strand
AAAATAATAAAAAAAGTATAAAAAAAGGTCAAAAAGGCTCGTTGGAGAAAATCCTATCTTTTAACTTGATGTTTAAGATTATTAAACTTCATTAAAGTAAAAAAAAACAAAAGTATAGAAAACGTTCAAAAATGCCGAATAGAAAAAGGGCTTCTTTTTAATTTTGTGTTTGAGATTAGTGGCGACAAATCCTTAGTTTAAAAAAAATATTAAATTCAAAGTTGAATTATGTAAAGTATATAAGTATGTCATAGAACGCAAAACTTAAACCTCACTAAAATAAAAAAAAATAAAAAACCAACAGAAAAAACAAAAATAACCGCGTTGTGTTCCTTTCCTTTGAAAAAAAGGTTTAAAAGAAGGACAAAAAGCTGGTTAAAGAAAAGCCTACCTTTTAACTTGATGTTTGAGATTATTGTTGGCAAATCTTTAGTTTTTCAAAAAAATTAAATTCAAAGTTGAATTTAGTAAAGTACATAGGTATGTCATAGAACGCAAATTTAAAACCTCATTAAAATAAAAAAAACTAAATTATAAAAAGCGGCCATAATAGCAGAATAGAAAAGGGCCTTCCTTTTAACATTGTGTTTAAGATTCGTGGCAACAAATTCTTAATCTAAAAAAAAATCAAATTCAAAGTTGAATTTAGTAAAGTACGAAGGTAAACGCAAACTTTAAACCTCATTAAAATAAAAAAACAAAAGTATAAAATACGGCAAAAAGACCTGATAGAGAAAATCCTTCTCTTTAACTTGATGCTTGAGATTAGTGGCGGCAAATTCATAATTTAAAAAAAATTAAATTCAAAGTTCAATTTAGTAAAGTACGTATGTACGTTATAGGACGCAATCTTTAAACCTTATTAAAATAAAAAAAAGAAAAATTATAAAAAACGGCCAAAAGTGGTGTTTGAGATTAGAACCGGCAACTTCATAATTTGTCAAAAAAAATATAAATCTAAAGTTCAATTTGTTTTGTAATGTTTGTTCTGTAACGTTTTGATTAATTTTTAGTTATTAACTATGTATACAGATTATTAAACTGTCGTCATGCTGGTATTTTTTATGTTCTTATTTACCTTCTATAATGTTTATACACTTAATTAATATTATTACATGTGAATACTTAGGTGGGTAATGGCTGGCATGTTTAAGTTTTAGTGGTTTTCCTAACCCTTAAAGCAAATGCGTTGCCAAGACGAACCAATCCACTATTGCACACGGTTTTGTCACCACACTACAGGTTTATACTGATCTTCTGAAGCACTATACATAACACTTACATCACAATATTACATTTGTATAATGTACCATACAAATAAATAAATAAATTAAACCGTATTAAAACACTATTATTTAATTTTATAATACAAATGTTAATAAAATTTTCACCAAATTAATCGTTAATAGGATGCGCGTTACTGTTGCCTTGGAGTGTACATCCCAATCCCAATGTAACTTTTGATGTTTAATAAACCAACTATTGAATTTTCTGTAAATTATTGAATTCTATAAAAACAATTTAAATTGATACAATCACTAGAGGAGTTGGATAAATAAATGCATTTGATTCAAATCTACATCTTTTCATTAGTCTACTAGTAGAATAAAGTTACTTTATATAAGTATAAGATAATAAGTCATTTTGTACTGTTTATAAGTATAGAAAAACCCTTTTTATGACTTAATTGTGGATAAATTAAATTAAATAAACAGACAACACTAATCAAAATAATTATTCTCTTTTTTTGGATTATACAAAAATGTCACTCAAAACTTTTGAATATAAGCAACAACATTTCAGTTCAGTACTAATTAAATAATGAAAATTATAACTCATTAAAGAAAGGCATTACATAAATCAATGTTTTGTGTGCGAAACGTAAAATACAGAAAATAAGATTTGGCAAAAGTTTTCTAATTAAAATTGTTAAAGTTTCTTTCGATTCCATTTGCTCTTAAGGTAGGCCGATACATTATCATTCGAAAATTTCAATTTATTACAGCAAAATAAATTTGTTATGGAGTCATGGAATAGAGGAAATGAACCATTTATTCTGTTAGATCAATTCAAGTTATTGATGCGACCTCTCAATTCATGCTTGACTAAAGTATATTTAGCTAACTATCTACCAAATGATTTATATGAATGAGCTACCCTTACAGATTTTTTTTAAAGTACGATGTTTCACTTAATTATTAACTAATATTTCCCCTTTAATTATTTTGTGCCTTGACAACAAACTGCCAAAAAGTTTGTTTCTGAAAGTACACAATTAACAATAAAACCTGACCGTAGCAAGGGTGCAATAAAACACAATAACACTTTTATTACACCACCCGCCGCCGTTATGAAAAAGAAACAACTTGGAAACTCCTTTCAATGCAAACTTTTCGTTTGTGCGTAGACAAAGCGCAGACATAGCACCGGAAGATGGATTTTCTTATGAACAACATCACAAAAAAACTCAAAAGTTTTGAAGTAAAATTAAAAGTTTAATGCATTTAAACTATTAGAAACTTTACGAGTCGAGAAGTTGTTGTTAGCACAAAATTTTTTTGTTCGTTACATTTAAAAGTTTTTGTTCGTGTTTGAGCTTTTTACAAACATTTAAGTAATTACTCTCACCTAAAGACAGAAAACTTTACTTTACTGCTGGATGTATAAGTTCCTGTTCACATTAACTTTTTCCTTTTTTTTTAATTAAAAAAACCCCCGTGTAATAGTTTTTTGGTGAATCTCTTTGGTGCACCTAAAGCTCGGATGGAACCTTAAACTAATGTAATTTTGCGCGAAGTACGAAACTTCGTAAAAAGTATCTAACACGGTTTAGGACGAGGTCTATTTACAATAAATCTGTTCATTAGGACCTTGTTAATGAAAACATTAAATTGCATTGAATTTTAATAATAAGGACGATGTTATACGGAATTTTAATATTTATCCGAATTGTTTTTAAATTAATAATTTATAAAAGAAATAGTCCTGATTTGCGTATGAAAGAGAAAAGACGTTAAAAGTAAGTGTTCTGATATCTTATCAAGTGACCCACAATATCGCAAGTGCACGTTTATTCATTTATTGCATTTATTACAATTTAATAACATTTTAAGAATACGGATTTAATTAAAACTTAAAGGTTTTCTAGTCGTGTGGCCTTTCCTCCACATCTAGGAAGAATGCAGCCCTCTCAAATAGCATCCCCAATTGCTACACAATGGATAAATTAAGACCAGAGGTACAACTTTCAGTGTCAACAAATAGTAGGTAATTATCCCATACAGTCACAACAACCATTTTATCCCCAAGCCTCTCAACCAACCAATTACGTCCAATCTATACTACAATACCACCACAAATAGAATCAATCAATCAATCAATCCCAGTCTTGGAGGAAAATAATTTGAATAATCAACAACAAAATGACACTACTGAGAAGAATCTTACTTCTTAATCTTTCTCAATTTTTATATATGGGGTCTTCTTCTTGATGTGCCGTTTCCTTATTGAGGGTTGGTAACAATAATGACAAATTCCTCTTTATTCTGAGCCGTTTTTAACAGTGCGTGCGAGTTAAGTCCTGTCCAATCTCTGATGTTTTTGAGCCAAGAGCATTGTCTTCTACCCGGTCCCCGTCTACCCTCTATCTTTCCTTCCATTATCAATCTGAGCAGAGAATATCTTTCATGGCGCATTATGTGTCCTAGGTATGCGGTTTTTCTCTTTTTATAGTGATCAGTAATTCTCTTTTTCTTCCCACTCTTCTCAATACCTATTTTTGTATCTGGGTCCATTTTGTTTGTTAACCAGCATCCTAGATATCTGTTCTATTTTTTTGTTATATACTTCTAGATTTGCCACGTTGGTTGGACCTCTACTAAACACTTTTACCTTTGTTTTGTTTATATTTATTTTTAATCGCAATGTATCGCCTTCTCTTACTATCTTATCCATCAAACGTTAGAGTCCCTCCGGGCTGTCCACAATTATGGCTGTATCGTCTACATACCTAAGGTTGTTTAGTTTAGTATTCTACTATTAATTTTTATGCCGTCTTGTGCTTCTTCTGTTCCTTTTCAGAATTTATATTCTGAATAGATATTGAATAAAATTGGCGATAATATGCAGCACTGCCTAACCCCTAGCCTAATTGGAATCTTTCTTGTAAGGCTTCCTTGAAGTTTTACTGATGCCACTTGTTGTCTGCAGAGGTTCAGGATAATTGTTTAATCCCTTTGCTGTTAAGTAACAATTAGATCAAGTTTTTCATGACTATTTTGATTATTATTAGAAATCTGAAGAGATGTCGAGTTTCGTAACAAACTTGAAATATCTCTTAAAATAGTAAATTTGGGTATAGGGAATGCTATATAAAATTGATAGAGCAATAAAATATCTTTAAAAATTTGATATAAAATATAACGCATTCCATTAAAAAAAAAATAGAAAAAAATTTTGATTTATCTTTTGTCTCGCCCTGTATAAAATAAGTAGAATTTTAAAAAATCCCTTTACAAAATTAAATTAAACTATGAGTACCATTTCATAAAGATAAAGAACACATCAAGTGTTTCTGCAAGAAAAGATACAGGGCGTTCGATTGAACACAATTTTAGCATAAAATAAATCATAATTTTTAAAACATACATTATAGATATACCAAATCCTTATTAAAAAATTGGAAAAAAAACAAGCCGGATCCAATTTTGAAATAAAATATAAGGTATTCTATTTAAAAAAGAAACATAAGTTTGGTTGGTCCTGAATTTTTGGAACACCCTGTGTACTCGTAAATAATTTTGAAACGTGCATTTTATAACTGTCTATAACTTTGCCAAATATTGTTCTTGTATCTTTTTTATTACAGAAGTTATTAGACTTTGTTAAATAAATGGGCCACCCTGTATGTTATGTTACAATACTTATGAATTTGTGTACTTGTATTATATGATAACTAAGTAAATAAATAAATAAATGTGATAAATGTTGTTTATATTACTCACGTATTAATAATGTTGTTTTGTAAACGTAAAGAAGAAAATATAAAAAATTTAAATATAATTTAACTTTTTGTAAACTGATTTAAAATTATTGTATTATTTACAAATTTGCATAAATATAATTTTTAAATGTTTGGAAAACTTAATTCAAATATTTTAAATTGATTTATTTAAAATATCATATTATTATTTATTTTAAATATTTTTTATAAAGCAATTTCGAATATTTGATTAATATTTGCTCAAAACATTTACGTAAGATTTATATCAAATATTTTGTATACGTTTACCTAAAATATTTAACAAATATTTTCCTAAGATATTAAAGCGTTACATTTAAATGTCTAATTAGTATTATTTGCTAATATTTACATAACATTTTGTGCTGTTTGGGACGGTTTCTGAATGTAGAAAAATGTTTCACTATAAAACACAAAATTTTTTTAAATGTAATTTGCAAGAAATGTGTTTTACTGGCTTTAGAAAATGAATTTGTTTGTTTCTCTTGTTTATCTTACGTGCAAAGCTATTTAAAGTCTGTATACTATTGGCGCGGAGTAATAAATCATAATTGCTTGAAGTAATTCTTTATTTTCTTGTGAAAGCGGTACTTCTACGGTTAAGTAAAAACCAATAAATTCTAACTAAAATACGATCATTGTGCCGCTCTTGCAGCATATCGATTCATCTACGGTCTGAGAACAATAGTTTAATCTGTGTAAACACGTTGCCATCAGCCCAGGTACTGACGAAACGAGAATCATAGCCGTAGATGTGGGTATTATACCAAGATACGGTGGAATATTGCTGAATTAAATAATTTACTATGAAAAATAGATCCTTACACAGTAAGGATTGAAACAATAAAAAAAAACCTATAATAATTCATATCAAGGTAGATTTTACTATTATAATATATTTACCTACTAAAAATATGAGTTTCCAAACGTATCAGGTACCTACGCCACTGCAATACGGGAGATTCAATAATTCTGACAGGTTTATTACTCCGCGCCAATAGTATACTGAGTATAGTATATCTAATTAACTCAGTTTGTTTCTGAATACGTCCGTCTGTCAGTATGGTCTAAAAATCTTTAATTCCATAGGTAGAATCTTGACATGTGAAATCAATGTGTGTTTTCAAACAAAGCGTTTTTTCTCCAAATCAAACACTTGTGTAAATAGTCACATCTAAGAATTTAAATTCGTTTCTTAACCTGAAAATTGAAAGTTGATTTAAAAGTCAAAATTTCACAGCCTCTAAAATTAAAGTTCAACTAGTTGTATTATTTTCTATTGAGTTCTTATATTAGGTTCGATAAACAACCAATCAATCTATATAATAAATAATCTTCATGAGCTCTGGGTGCTTAACACTATCAAAGGCTTTGGAGTAGTTTATGAAGCATATGTATACGTTTTTATTTGGTTCAAGCATTTCTGCAGGAGAACCGAGAGCCCAAACAGTGCTTCTCTCGTGCCAACTCCTTTTCAAAATCCAAACTGTTGATTGCTGAGATCCATTTCGCACTTATCTGTGATTCTATTGTGTATTATTTTAAAGAGTAATTTTAAGAACTGCTCCATTAGGTTTATTAGGCGGAATTAGTTACATTTGTTTGCATTTCGTTTTTTTGGGATGGGGATTAAAATTAACTCGTGCCACTCTCTAAGCAATTTACCCGTTAAATATATTACAGTAAAGAGATAAATAGGGTAAAGAATATTGAATGAATGAATGAATGAAAGTTTTATTGTATTTAAGAACAGTAAAGTTTGTATACTATTGGCGCGGAGTAATAAATCATAATTGCTTGAAATAATTTTTTATTTTCTTGTGAAAGCGGTACTTCTACGGTTAAGTAAAAACCAATAAATTCTAACCAAAATACGATTATTGTGCCGCTCTTGCAGCATATCGACCCATCTAGGGTCTGAGAACAATAGTTTAATCTGTGTAAACACGTTGCCTTTAGCCCAGGTACTGACGAAACGAGAATCATAGCCGTAGATGTGGGTATTATACCAAGATACAAAAATAATGGTATATAATACGTAAGAAGTAAAATTTGTAATGTGATCTACTATACAAATAAAATAAATAACATATAAATAATATATGACATAAATATAAAATAAAATAGTAATGCTGATATCGTCAGTACATTTATTACAATTACAATTAATTTGCGGGGACCGATTTTTAGGCATTTGGCTCAATTATAAAATTATGTGGTTGTCATGGAATCAAAATGAATAGATAAAAGTAACAGGCATAAAAATGTTTATTTAAATAACAAGACAAATAGGTATATTTAAAAATAACGGACAAAATACTCACTCATGGTTACAATAAATGGTGTTTAGAGAGTAGAACACTGTTTCAGGCACATTACGCTTGGTCATTTAACTTTCTTCCACGTCTGAAATTTCCATTTCGGAATCAGAATCGCTGTCTTGTGTGTTTACTGATATAATAATTGGCTCCAATGTTATCTCTACTAAATTATCCAGTTGCCAACATTTGTCTTCTTCTTTAACGACATGAGATACACAGTTCTTCCATCTTTTAGGTGTTACTTTGTTTAATGCATTTTTCAGAAGTTTTTTTACGTCGTCGAGTTTAAAAGTGGTATTGTTACGAGCGACGTCACCTTTTACTTGAGCCCAAACCAACTCTATAGGATTCAGCTTACAATGGCAAGGTGGAAAACGCAGTACTTTAATGCCCCGATTCTTTGCCATTTCGTCAATAACATGACGTATATATTTATTCTTATGAACTTTAACAATATCCAATAATTCTTTTTTCACCATGTCATCCTCAAAAGTTATATTCTTAACAGATAACCAATCTATAATTTCTGCTTTCCTCTAAGCGCTGGTAGGTAAATTTTCGTATTTTCGTGAGTGGTAGCTGGCGTTGTCCATAACTATTATAGATCCTTGGGGTATTAAATCTAGCATCTGCTTAAAATATTTTTCAAACACATTAGCATTCATGTCTTCGTGGTAGTCACCAGTTTTCTTTGTTTCAAATTTTAACAAACCACTATCTACAAAGCCATCTTCATTGCCAATATAAGTAATAATTAACCGTGTACCTTTCCCAGAAGGCGGTCGAAATCCTGTCGATAGCCCTTCTATAAATCCTTGTCGAGCACTCGTAACGGTATTATCATGCCATGTTTTTTTACGGTATGTCCTGCATTGATCCAGGTTTCATCCAAGAATAGAATATACGCCTGCCTTCACGCCTATATTTTCTTATTTCCCAAAGATAATTTCTCCTCCATGTAATAATCTCTTGTTTTTCAATTAAAACGGATCTTCTATTTATCTTCTCCCAAGTAAACTTCAACTTGCGAAGAAGTTTCAACATTTGGGGTAGATTTTTATCCACATTTACTGCTAGTAAAATCTTATCGATTGTAGGAATCTCTTTCCGTAAGTAGAACGAGTGAACCTTTCTACGGACAGAATTCCTCATTGCATCATCTGATTCCATCGGGCGCCGACCAGGAGATGGAAGTAGGTGAAGCACTTGTCCCAAATTATTTCTTTCCCTGATTAGTTTATAAATGGTGGTTTTTGATATTCCCGTCATTGCAGAACATAATCCTAGAATATCATCGACATTTTTTGCAGGGTGTTGACATCGGACAGCGTCATGCACATTTAAAATTATAATTTTTTCATTAGCAGATAACGCACCACTTTTAACACGTTTTGCTGGTAAAAAATTTTCTATTTCAAAATTATTTGCACTAACACACAAACAAACAAACAAGCCGATTCATTGCCAATAACAAACTAAACATATTTTTCATTTAGAAAGTATACGAAGCCTTTCGGTCAAACAACTAATTATCTGTAATCTTTCGCAGAAATTACAACCCGTCTGCCGTAATGACTGCGCTAACGACCCGACTTTACCTGATGATAGATAATCGAACACACATTTTGACGCTAAAGAATAATTGTTTTAAAATTACTTTATTTAGCTATATCGATTCTTAATTGTAATAATAAGAAACAAACCACATAATAGTAAATAATTTTTTTTGAAATATTCCACAGTTTAATAAGATACAAATATTTTCATAAATTTTGTAAAACTCAGTATACGTACCTATATAAAATTAAAATTTAAAATTGACAAATTGAGAAACGACACATAATAATTCATATTAAGGTAGATTTTACTATTATAATATATTTACCTACTAAAAATATGATTTTCCAAACGTATCAGGTACCTACGCCACTGCAATACTGGAGATTCGATAATTCTGACAGGTTTATTACTCCGCGCCAATAGTATACTGAGTATAGTCCTTTACAAGAGGTTGAGTGTATAAATCAAATTAAATTAATTAACATAAATTCTATGTCAACAATATGGGCATTGTAATTATACTAAATTAAACTAATTGAATTATTTTAGACTTGAACTTATTCGTTTATACAAAAACTACGTATTTTCAGGGCGTTTATTATATACAGATAAAGATTGTTAATATTGTCATAGTTCAAATCACTTAGCAAGTGCAGAATTGTATCTTTGTTCCGGGAGGTATGATGGTAGTTTCTTAAATGGTCAGAGCGTAGGAATTCGTAAATAGGTCACGTGAGTAGCAGATGGTAAAGATCTTCTGTTTCTTGTTTGTTGCATTTTTTCTTCTGCGTTGATAGAATACTTTATGTTGTTATAAAAGAAGGTGATGTGTTTTTTGCTTTCTAAACGCAATTGTGCAGTTACTATGATTTTACTGTATTGCAATTATAATGTTTAGGTAGTCTTCTGTGGCAAAGTTTGTTTTTCGGTGTTTGTATGTATGTTGTGCTGTATTTCGAAATGCTGTTGTTACTCAGATCTTGATTTTGTAAGCTCGTCTTGAAGGTATCTCTAATTTGGTTAATGTTATAAGTATCTGCGTTTTGTTGTGTCCATATGGCCTTAAATCTCATGTGTATTAAAAATGTTTTTATTTGCGTGACCCAGTTGTAATCTATTTTATTGTGTCTAGAGCCATTAATCTGTTATACAACTGTTTGGGCAGGCGGTGGTTTTCCATCTTTAGTAGTTTCATCCACCAAGTTAAGGCTCGTTTCCAGATTTCAACCGCGGTATGATTTGTGCCGGTTTCTAATCTGACCATGTTGTTAGGAGTCGATCTTGGTAAGTGGAGTATGCTTTTTAGGAAATGAAGTTGGCATCTTTCTACACGTTTGGATTGTTGTAGTGCTCAAATTTCTGATGCGTAGAGTGCAGTTGCGTTTATAATAGAGTTTTGTAAATGGTTTGTTTCTTTCCAAGTTTGTAATTTACCATTTTGTAGTAGTGTTTTAACTGTGTGTGAAGATATTATTGATTTTTTGAAGCTTTCTTCTGCTGCTAGCTTACATTTTTCCGATGACGAAAATTTTATTCCGAGATAACAAAAGTTGTTCACTACTTTTACTTTTTTTTATATTGAAAGTTACAGTGTGGTCTGCGTCCTTTATGTAGCACGAAAATTTTTGTTTTACTTATATTTACTGAGATTAAATTTTCGGCACAATACGTTTCTAATAAATTTAATTTTCTATCAACGTAAATTGGAGACTCACACAATAACACAATATCGTCTGCATAGCTTTGACTTAAAACGTCGTTGTATCCATCTATGTTTAAATTGTGTTGTTTAAAGTACGTTTCAAAGTCGTTGATATATAGAGCAAATAATAATGGGCTTAATGGGTCTCCTTATAATACCCTTTTTGACATTTTTAATGGCTTTTAATTCTGCAAGATTTTGTTTTACTGTTATGTTTGCCTTTTCATACATGTTGTGCAATATTTTAATTAGTTTGATAGATATACCTGAGCTATAGACTTTTTCCCATAATTTGTTGTGGTTGATATTATCAAAGACTCTGCTAAAGTCTATAAATATTGCATACATTGTTCTTTTTTTTTTTTGAAGGTGTATTTGTAATATTGCTGTCAGTGAAAATATGTTGTCTATTGTGCCTCTATTTTTCTGGAACTTTCTTGCAACACCTTGTTTTCCTCACACCACGTAGAGATCCTGTTGTATATAATTTGAGTAAACAATTTGCACAAACAGTTTATCAGGGCTATATTACGATAGTTGAGCGGATCTTGTTTATTTCCTTTTTTGTATATATGAATTAACTGTATGACCATGATGCAGGTGTTTTTTTCTTTAGAAAGAATCTAATTGAACATATCAAGCATGTAGAGTTTCCAATACGGCGTTAGGTTCTTAAAGAATTTATTATTGAGTCCATCTGTTCCTGGTGTTGTATTTTGTTTGGAAGTATTAATACAAAATTGTAATTCTCTGGATGTGACGTTGCTATCTAAGTAAGGGTGTTGGCAGCCTATGAGCATTGGGATCTTGGAACTGGTTTTGTTGTGTATTTTTGGTAGAAAAATTCTCATGTATCAATATTTATTTGATCTGAGTTTTTATGTTTTAGTTTTAGTCTTTTTACTGTTTTCCAGAACTCTATGTTATTCTTTGTGTTTGAAATTGCTTCGGTTAGTTGTTTGTAGTAGATTTGTTTGTGTTTCTGTATGGTTTGAAGATAGATGTTTTTGTTGTTTAAGTAGTCTTCTAAGTTTGTGTATGTATTGGTGTTGTGAAAGAGTTTAAGACTTCTTCTGGTTTTTTGTTTTAAGACAAAACATTCTGCATTAAACCATGGGTTGTGGGATTTATACTGTTTTTCCTTTATTTTTGTTATGTTAATCATACCCGAGTGGCAAGCAGCATTTTTTATTGCGACGATTAGGTGACTGTGTACTGTGTCTATGTTTTCGCTATTGTGACATAATTGTGGTAAATTGATTAAATGATGAAGATATTGAGCAGTGTTTTCGTGGTTGTATTTAAATTTAACTGCAAAATTTGCTTTTCTTTTTTCTGTAAACTTATACTGATTTTTTTGATATTGTTTTTCTTTAAGTATAATTGTGCAAACGGAGGGTGTGACATGGGGTAGTACTTCAAATTGGGAAACTGATTCATGGAAGTCTAGGTTTCCACAAGCTAGGTCTATAACTGACTTACAATTGTGTTTTAGAAATGTATGGCGACCGGGCAAGTCTGCATACGTACGACCGTTTAAAACATAGAGTCCTTCTGTTTCCATCATGTATACCAACTTCCTTCCTCTATTGTTACAACTTTGGTGTAAGGAGTCTCTTGTTTCTTTTACTTGTGCGGAAGAAAATATGTTCATGTCAATTTGATTTAATTGTCCTATGTGGGCATTAACGTCACCTACCACAATAATTTTTTGTTTTTCGTATTGATCATTAATAATTGAGATTGATTCTTGAAGCGTCCGAATACATTCTTCATCGTTTAAGTTTATTGTGAATAAGTATTTTGTTGTTTACGTACGTACGACGCGTTTAACCGCGGTAAAGAATATTAAATTTTTTGATCTACTAACCAAAAACGATCAATTACAAAAACATTGAATAAAAAAAAACAAATTTCATACATACCAGCCAAAGAATGCTCTAAACAAATGGCTTGTCTACAATTTGCGCATCTATAAAATGTCTTTTTATCTTTTTTCCTGGGGCACATTTTACATCTTGGAGACACATTTTGCCTTTTTCCTATTGGTTGTCCATCATTTTCATGATCGGCTGTTCTGGGAGCTTGTAACTTTCCCAGAATTATTTTATTTGTGGTTTTTATCTTTTTGTGTTCAGTCAATAATTAGATTGCCAGCATCTTTAAGAAATCCCTTCTTTTCTTCTGGAAATTGTTATTATTTGCCTAGAAAATCACTCTTGCATTTATACCATCGCAATTGAGGAGATCATAAAATACTGTAAGTGTCCATCTTTTACTATTGCGGGATACATCATAAGATGCAGATAATTCGTCGACAACCTCCACTTTACTTTCTGTGGCATTCTAGAACGTAATGATCTCTGTCTTGGATTTTTTGTTAGTAGCTTTATCAATATCGGGAGTGTGGTGGAGACTAGATATAAGAAGAACTAGTTTACCTTTCTTTGGTATATAAAACACCAAAGTGATATTCGCTTGGAAACCAAATCAGAGGAATATTCTGGTCTGTTTCTTAACACGAGGAAACTCTCTAGTATTTGCTTCTGGTTTTTTCTCACTGTTTTAACAGTAGTGATTTGATGTTTTTTGAAGAGTTTGAGAATTAACTCAAAGCTGGTAAACCACTTGTCAAAAGTAACATTACGTTTTGTACCAGAAATCGGAGCAATAAGTCTGAGAACGACATCGTTTTGCCCAATTGAAATGCCTTATCAGGCTGCATTCATTCCAACATAGAGTTTTAGATTTAGAACGTAATATGATTTTGCGTCAACTAAAGTAAATATTTTTACTATATATTAAACTGGCTTATTGGACATATATTGGCGAAAAGCGCAAAGCCCTAGGAAAGCCTTCAACTTTTCATCGATAGTCAAGTATTCACTGGGAGTGTACGAACTTTGGCTGTTCTTGACAAATTTTTCAAATATTCAAACTTTTTTCTTCTCCTTGCGATTTTCTAAATTATTGAAACAGGACTGCAAGAAAATGAATCTCTGCAATGACATAGTTTCACTGAATAAACTAATCCCTGTCCCATCAGTTGACCAGAGTTCTTCATGGTTGAGCCAAGCACTTTTGAAAACTCTTGCTAAATAGAGGAGTCCAACAAGGCTTTTATTTCTAAAACATTCGTGTCACGAACAACATACTGATGATTATCATCGTAAGTCATAGATTTCATGCGTATCTTTATATTGGTCTACCTAACAATATCACTTATCATATCAGGGGAAATAAACAAATTGAAACATTCGATTGGAGATTTAACTTCTTTAGTAACACTCTTTACACCTGGCAAATGCGTGATAATATTTTCTGATAATGTGCGTGTGTTTCTTGGAAAATGCATTAAAGCCTACCTTGTACCATCTTTGTGGACAGTTCTCCAATTACATTAGGAATATCACTTTCAGTCAATTCTTGCACTTCCTGCTGCAACACTTCAACATATTCTTTGCTTTCAGAATTGTGATTACTAGAATTTTCAACATCAGGTTCCCCTTCGCTTTCTGAAACTTCTTCGGCCTCACACTCTTTCCACAAAGCCAACAAATTGGTTTGCTTACGTTCATACGACTCAGACATAACTGTAAATTACAAACACTGCTCTAGGTAAACATTATAATGAGAGGCGTGATCGTTTCTTGACCATTTCTTTCTGTGATAACAAAAACTGTAAATATTCAATACCTATTTGTCCTAATAGTTCTAGACACATTATTGATCAAATCTCGTATTGATTAAATTTTGGAAAATAGAACATAGTTAGAACAATCATTACAAAAAACCGTTGGCAAAAAAGAATAATTTAAATACATTAAAATATACACTTACCTGTGTGGTGGGGAATGTGATACTCCAAAGCACTTTGATGGAGAATAACTCGTGGTGACTATCGCAAAAAAATAACTACTACTGCCGGTGCAGCATGCATTGAACGGAAGGTACTGAGCCCCCTAGCGGCATACACGCAACTTAGTCTGAGTGGCGGGTATTTAAAATTGCTTAGGGCATGCGATACCCCACCAAACTGTCGCCGGTTTAACCTTGATATTATTTTTATATCCGGAACGCATTTTACCGAGAAAAGCTATTTTAAAATGCCAAATTATTCAATTTATTGCATCAACTATCCAAATAGCAACACTAGAGGCGGTTCAGCAATAGTAATACAAAATTCGATCAAGCATCATCAAATAAACAAGTACTGTTTATGCGGTTAGTTTCGGAAAAACAATTATTGTTACAATTATTTTTTACTGTCAAACATGGCAGTTAGTCAGCCAAACAATTTTTTCCCATAGTTAACTATGCGGAAGCAAAAAGTTTAACTGCATGTATTCGATCGTTTCAAAAATACCTAATTATCCCTAAAATGGTCAGGAATAGGTATAAGTAACTTTAATACAGTTTAATACAGAATGAAGTCCTGGACGTGATAACACTTAAAGTTACAGGGTTTTCCATTAAAAAAAATGACTTTACCGACATTGAAAATGCGAATGTTTGCCGCAGAATGTTGAATACTCTGTATAAAAGTGGACACCAAAAATTACAAAAATGTAAACTTAAGACTCTTTTTCAAGATTTTGCCAAATATGAGAATTAGAGCTTCAAAAACTCAAAAAATAGGCTAATTTTTTTTTCAAAGTGAAAAATCTCAAAAACGGTTAAATATAGGTATAGGGTAAACCGGAACTGACAAGTAGTTGAAAATATTTTAGAAAAAAAGTACAACTGAAACCAAACTTGACCCCAAGGCGTATTTAAATTACATCCCAATAAACTTTTTGTTAATAACCTTATAACCCTGTATAATTTTTCACCAATATTTATAACATACTTCTATAATTTATGAAACGGTTGCATTTCAATTTTCAATTAATAATATCGATTAACATTTAAACAATTTTTTTGTGCAATTTAAGAATTTTTTGTTTTCTGTTCTAAAGACGAGTGACTCTTACTAATAATTTGATTGCAGTTTATTTAAATTAAACATTTGAATACCTTACTTTTCCGAATCTTTAAAAATACCGTATTTAAGATTACTTACGTCATTGCTATTCTAATTTAATATCCGCATTTACATCTTGTCCTGTAAATTTCAATTTCTGTAATCGATTGGGAATGTTCAGTCAATTTTTACCATAATATTTGTTCAAAAACTTTAGCAACTTAAAAATTTGGTTGGTAGTTCTATTCTAAAAATTACAACTTTGTTATTGTATAGTTTTTCTAAAAACACATCTATCAATCATAAATGCTTAAGAAAATAAATAAATTCTGCTGAGACAATTGCTCACGTACGGTGAAACGTAGCTCGTAAATAATTGATCGCCGTTTGAAACAGAAAAAGTTTTGGACAGAAAATTATCTACAAATTATAAAAACGACAACATATTTTCTAGTTTGTTATGCAAAATTTAATTGAATTTTGAATTTTGGTTGCATTTCTTAAGATGAGTAATCCGTTTTTGCTGGTGAATTTGCAATTTTGTTATATTCGACGAATATAAGCTTTAATTGTTTTGTCTGAACCGTGTCGTAAAACTGATGTTAGTATTGCAATTTCAGTTTAAGTAGTTTCTAACTGCAATTCGTAGTTAGTATACATTAAAGTAGAAAATCTCTAGGGTCGTTACTTTTTTTTACTTAACAAAGCAATTTGTGATGTCGCCAAAATGCTGAATGTCATTGTTATCAGCTAGTAAAAGCTTCAAATTTTGTGTATTTAAAATAATATTTCTTATTTATATGGGTGCAGACAAATTAACAACCTCTTTAAAAAATTAGGCTATTGATGTATTTAAAAAAGATTACCAAATTAAAGTCAAAGTTTTGCAATTTTGTTTGATATAATTCCGTGTAATAAAATCGTGCCTCAGGTTGGGCGCCAAAATTTTTTGGTAGATTATCTTACTCGTTTTTTTCTTAAAAGTTCTTCACTTAAAATATAATCAAAACTAAGCATGTGTCAAATTTTTTTAATAAATTGAAGTGGTACCTTTCATTATCTTTGTGGGATTTTACGCAATATCAAAGCTATAGAAACGTTCCACAAATTAATGCTTTTCTTTTAAATCAATTAAAACTTTTATTGCGCAGGTATTGAACTAATGTCGTATTGCACTTGAAAAGTTCTTTTTAAAAATATAGAACGGGTTTGACGTTTCAATACAAAAAAAATAGTATTATATTGCGCTGAAAAAGTTATTTTAAACAATAATAAAATGTATTTTGAATGAGTTTGAATTTTAGTCATCTCTACAATTGTCAAAAATTATAACATTTACGCATCTTTTTTCAACTAGAATGAAGAAATAGCATAAAGAAATAGCGTTGTTTGCATTACGGGCACAAAGCGGATTTTTGAGATTTTTAATGTATTTTTTGAGTAGAACTTTGGTCTTGACAAAACCTCAAACTCAAAAAACCTATACTCAATATAAACCTACTTTGAATTTAAAAAACGTAAACAGGTAAGATAAATGTAATATTGTATTGTTGTGTATAATTAAAAATAGAAATAAAATGAAAACAAAAAATAAAAGGAAAGTAATAGATATTAATCAAGAAGATTATAAGAATTATAAACAAAAATTTAAAGCATTATTTTGAAAAAAAATTATATAGTACTTCGGATGAAAAGAGAACAAATAATACTAAAAAAGGGAAGAAACTAAATAGATAAAGAAGTAACGATTATAGCGAGAATAAACGTTGAATATTCAAGCAAAAAGAAGCAAAGAAAATTAAGGAAAAGAACAAAAAGAAAAAAAAAAGTAAAGGAATAAGGAGAAAAAAACGATTAGAGAAAGAAGTATAAAAGAGTGCAAAGAAGAAAGTGAAAGAAGAAATAAGAAATAGGGATTAAAGATAAGAGCAATAAGATAGGTATGAAGAAGAATTAGAATTATATTATACAAAAAAAATATCGATTGCCGTACAGGTTTAGAAAACAAGGTTAGAATTGAATAAATTTTGGATTAACCCAATAACAAATGACGCAAGAACTAAGCATTAAAAAAGATTTTATTGAAGAGATGATAAATTCAAAATCAAATAAAAAGTACAGAAGAAATTAAAGAAAAAATTATAAAATAAGAAACAAAAAGAAGAAGAAAGATTGTAAAGAAAAAAAGTAAAAAACGGAAAGAATGCCATGATAAGAGTAAAAAGAAAAAAGGCGAATAGAAAGAGAAAGACGACGAAAAAGGCAAAAGAAAAAGAGAAAAAATGAAAAAAAGAAGAGTGGAAAGAAAACTAAAGAAAAATAGGAAACAGACAAGGCGAAAGAAAACAATAAGAAAAGAAAAGCAGAAAAGACGGAAAAAAGAAAGAAAGAAGAAATTAGAAATAGTGGATAATAATGAAAAATATAAGTACCAGACAAAAGGAAAAATGCGAAGAATACCAGTAAAAAACGTACATAAGATAAAAGTAGTCGTTGATAAAATAAAATTTAACTGGAGAATGAAATGAAAACAATGTAAATGGAAATTAAAATAGAAGATGTAACGGTTGTAGTTCACAAATAATAAAAAAAGACAGTGATGGCTCTAGCGGGTACAACCTAGACAAAAAAGAAACAATACTATTTGGCTCGAAATAGCGCACTAAATTCATGAAAGATTTCGTATTTGTAAGAGTTAGCACAACAGTGTCCGGCTTAGTCGGTGAGTTGGAGATGCCCTTGAGGAAACTGAAAAGAAATAAACTGCTGCGTAACGAAGCGCCACCTGCTAGTAATAGATAGACATAAAACCGACCAACAGAAATTAAAAAGGTTTCACTTAAGGTCTACTACGCTAAAACAAACACAAATTTGAGAGACAAATAGACATTTAAATGTAGCAAATACAACTTAAAATACTAGGAGGATATGTGAGAATTAAGAGATTCTGTCGCATAAAACTTACGGGCGTTAGCAACAACAATCAAATATGTCAAAATTCAGTTAAGCTTTTGTTTGTTACACCCTAAATTAAAGTTAGCGTTCTAATTGAAAATTGGTAATTAAGAAAACTCGACGTACACACGTCACTTACACACGGTGACTTAAAACTAAACTTAAACTTGGCCTAACACAGTAAGTAGCTCCAGCCAACTCAAAAGGTCTTCGTTTTACCTTCACCAACTTTATCTAAAGCGTCCAAGCTGTTATGGAGCTAGTGAAACAAAACCGAACGTCGGTGGATGAAGTCTACCCCGAATAAAAATTTGCTTATATATTAGGGATTCAACCTGGTTAATGTCACATGTACGTGAGTTCCATACGCATGCAAAGTGAATAAGTTCTTTAAACAATAAAGATTGGTAGCCGCAGGATCTCCCTTAGGAGAACTAGACGACAAAGCTCGGAAAGCAGACATGCACCCTTGAAGTAGCAGGCAGGCAGCGTGAACGACTTTCAGTCGGTTGATAAATTTTGTCAATTAACGGATCCACCAATGGAAAAATCGTAGCGTGGGCGGCAAATTCGATTTTTGTCGTAACATGCAACTCACGACAACCGTTACTCAGAAGGCTTGCGATCTACGTTCGGGTTTTGAGCAATTTGAACCGTAACAATGATAAAGTTAAAAATAAATGCGGAAATGAGAACAATAAACAACAATATGAAGATAAATAAAAAAGCAGTGAATGAAGTAAAATGGAAATAAATATAAAGAAGACAATGAAAAGAAAAATTAAGTTTGAGAATTATATAAAGAAAATGATGAAAGGGATTAATTCAAAAAATTGGATATGAAAAAAAATTAAACAACTATACAACAATAATGCAAGGAGAAATAATATGGAAAAAATTAAAATCAAGACAGAATGCAACAAAAATGGAAATAACAAACAATTTGAAATAAGAAAACTAAACAAACATAAAAGAAAAAGAAGTAGAACAGACAATGGAAACTTTCAAATGCAGAAAGTTAAATTCAGAGCCATATAAAGATATTGCCAAAGTAGTAAGTAGATGTAGAAATAAAAATCAATGATGAAATTTTATTTAAAATCGCGAAAGAAAGTATATTGAAGATAATGCAGAAGAATGCAAGAAGAAAAAAAATTAGAAAATAAAAATAAATAAAGGAATAAATAAAAAATATAGATTACTGAATAAAATTAAAAGGATAAAAATAAGAAAAAAGAAAAATCAACAAAAAATAGAAAGAAGAAAGAAACCGATGAGAGATAGTGGAGAAAATAAAAAAGAAGTGTACCGAAGCAAATTTTTAGTTTTAGAAAAGTTGCATAGGTTGGGAGGTGAGTTACATAAAAAGTTGTTTTAAAGAAAAGGTTAGTTAGTTTAGAAAGAGTTGTTCTAATAAATGGTTTATTAAAAAAAAAAAGGAATTTTATGATCAACGGTAAGTTAAATAGAAAAAAGATAAAAACTCAAAATAAAATACATACAAAAATAAAAGATATCTACGAATTAAAACTTTGAAGAAAGTATTAGAAATAATCTGTTAGGAGCATAGAAAAGTGAGAATTTATTTACGGAAGAAAATTGCTGATCATTGATTATTTAAATAAAATATAAAGAATCAAGAAAAAAAAATTAAAATTTATTTGAGAACATATAATATGAAGATAAACAGAACAATAGGAAAGTATAAGATTAAGGGAATGATAAAGTCATGACTAAACGTTTAAAAGTATAAAATACGAAACTAACTTGATAAATACTAATAGTAATAGTTATTAGTAATTGGTTATTATTTTATAGATATTGCTTTTGTACCGTCAGTTTGATAAGTATTTTTTATTATTGAAAACAGAAGGGGGTGAAAACGCGTTGAAATAAAAATAACTTTTTAAATAATAGAAAAATGTACTTCGAATTAAAATATTGATTATTTAAAAAATTGAATTTATTTGTGTAAATAATATTTTCATTTAGTTGTAATAACGAGTTTTTAGGTGGATATTAATCATAAGTGTAAACTTTTATTTTGCAAACTCATATCCGCTGATGAAGATAGTGTTGAATTTGTAGTGTACATGACAAAACTGCATTTATAGTTCGGTGTTTAACAAACGCTTGAGAAATTAAATTTATCAGTGCAGGTGTGAAAAAGTGGGAAAAGAAAGTGAACGAATGAAGAGGATTCATTTTTTTATTTAGCAGTTGAAGAGTCAACATATATTAAAGTAAAAATATTTTGAACAAATTAATACTCGACGTATCAAAATAACAAATAATAGTCAACTTTTAAATAAACAATTAACGAATCAAAACAATGAATTAAAGAAAAATGTGAAACGTACTTTTTTTGCGCCACAAATCGCGTTTTTGTAGTTATTTTGCAATTAATAAACGAAACTATTAAGTTACCAGAAGTAAATTGGAAATGGAAATTCTTCACTGGTGGAAGAAAAACATCGCCATCAAATAAGCGAAATTTAAACCCAGCCAAATACAACGTGACTTTAAAAAAAAGTTAGTTTTAATGTGTAAATAAGATTATTGTAAACAAATTTTAATAGTTTTTAATTGAAATTTTTTTTTTGAAAGTACATGCGACAAAATAAATTTCTTTTGTATTAAAATTTTGTAATCTGAATTTAAGACTATGAGGTTTAAAGCAGACTAAAAACTTTGAAATTAAATGTGCATATTTTATTTAAATAATTTGAGTCTCATTGCTAAATTATTATTTTTTTTAATATAAATGTATAACCATCCATCACAAGTTATTTAATTTAAAAATAAACTTTCTAATTTTTTTTGTATTTAAATATCAAATTGAATGTAGAAACTGGAAGTTCACTTGATCACTATCTCATTAGTCTTTGATGCATATCACAGAAATAAAATTAATAAGCAAGCACGAATTTTTTCCTTGCAAACATCTGCTCCGACTATCTATTCAATAAGATCTAAAAAAGCTTTCATTCGCATAAAAATTCTAGAAATCTTTTTATTATAGCATCTTACGTTAAAGCTTCAACCGGCTTTTTTTTTACAAAAATCTTTGTATTCAGCTAATGTTTGATAATTCTTATAAAAGACTTTATTGAACATACTCTAAGTTGGAAGCTTTTTGTTCGTGCTAGTACTTTTATTTTATGTTGTTAGTCTTGATAGTATTTACAACAATTATTCCATTTTCTGACCAAAACTACGACAAATTAACAATTAAAATTAAATGTTGAAATTACAAAATGAAAGTTTCTAGTAAAGTGTTAAGTTGTTTACATTGCATTGTTGACATGTTTTGAGTTTATTGTGCTCATAAATTTGTCAACAACCTTTTAGTCATTTGAAAAAGCTAGAATGTTTTATTTTTATATCCTAGTGAACAATTCGAGAAAGAAATTATTAGTGGCAGTCATTTAGCAAATATCCAGCAGACGATTCAAATACTTTTTTATGGCAATATAATTTTAATGTGAATAGCATTAATATATATTTTTATATTTTAAGTCTTTAAAGGTCCATGTTCGTTTTCATAACTCATTAGCATTTTACTATAAATTGTAGGGTTCCAAAATTTGGTCGTTACCTAAAATTTAAATAAAGCGCGCATTTCCCCTGCTCGTTTGCACTGCAACTTTTTTTGCGAGAGACAAAGAATAAGATTAAGGGGTACAAGTACGACCACGCCGTTACTGAATACGTTTACGTTTTGTGTGTTTCGTTTTTAATAAAACAAAGTTTGAATTAATAGATTTACTTCATAATGAATCTATCTACGTGATTGGTGTTGTCTACGTTTCATTTAAAAATTTTGATTCAGAAGAATAAATGTGCGTTACGAAATTGAAGAATATTCGTTATCTTTTTGGGCGTTTGATTTCTACGTTTCGGTTGATGAAAATTTGAATATCAACTTTGTTTCATGGAAAGATCCGTATGCATTATATCATTCTAAGTGCAGTTTGGATATGCAAGCAATCTGACTCCATTTGCACAACGCATCAAGGTCAAATCACCTGCCCAGGTTTTGACAAATTCAACGTCTTTTAACACAAGAAACTTCAAGTAAGTGCTTTCATAATATTAACGATTTGAACTTTCCGTGCATCAAAGTTAATTTTGACAAACTAAAGTCGGCTTAAACTGTTCGTAATTAATTACAGTCGAGGTTTTATTTGTTTTTTTTTCATTAGTTTGTTCGCACTTATTAACATTTGTTGTCGTACCTTAAAAGCACTTGTTGTACCTAATGTTGTGCAGTAACGTTTTTTAACGCTTGTAAAGGATTTTTGTGTTTTATATTCATAGTTTTAATTTTATTGAAGAAAAGTTTTTCTTTCATTTGATACGGTAGTTTATAAGTCAGTTGATTACTAGAGTAGACAAATGTCAATGTCTTTTGGCTATTTAATACTAAATTAGATTTGACTATTAGATTTATGATTTTGGTCCAAATTTTTTTTTTATTCCCTTCAAGGTTTTGCTTGTTTTCCTTTAATACATAAGCAGGCGCCTATTTATTTGTTATTATTTACGTTTTTAGTTGAGAAGCATCTCTGTAAAGGTAAGCAACAAAACCTAAACAAAAAGCAAACATTCCCATGGCCCTTTAGGGTCTACGCAGCATTTATCTGAACTTTAGCCGGTGCATTTTAAATATGTTTCTTGTTTCTGAGTTTTGTTTTCTTGATACGCTCTACATATTTTGTTTGCTGTTTCCACAATTGTGTTTAAAAATGTTCCACATTTCTTCCGTTTGTACACTGTTTTTTTATCTTTTCTATTTTTGTTTCTACGGCTTCTTTGTATCTATTTGCTATTTATTCATTCCTTAGTATATAGTATCTTATCGTTTTTCTTTTTCTTTAGTTTTCTCTTTTCCTCTTGTGGTTTTTCCTTTCTCTGTTCACATTTAATTTTCTTTTCTAATTCCTATCTCTTTATTTATTGCTTTGTTTCTATTCTCTACTATTGTATAATCTATGATGGAGTACTCTCCCTTACTAAGTATGTATGAATGTATTTATGCTGGTAAGAAATTCTCAATTATTAAATCGTACACTATGCAAAAATCTACTAGTTTAAATAAACAGTACCAAAACGGAAAGTAAAGTTTTTTTGGTAGAGCATTATTTTCGGTAATATTTATTTTTATTTTCGGTACTGTTTATTTTGGCGGATACTGTACTTTATATTCATAATTTTGTTTTCCGACTTTTGCACTCTCCCTTTTGCAACTGCTGCCGTTCAGCTTAACTGCTCCCAGAACTTATCTTTTTTGTGTGCTCTCGCATCTTGGTTGGGAGCGTACACTGCGATAATTGTCTCTACGTGTGCTGTGTGTTTTAGTTCTTCTTTTAAGTTTTTTTCTGAGATTGGCTTCCATTTTCCTATCGTGTTTTGACTATCTTGAGGAGCTGGAAAGAATTAAAATAGGAAAATCAGAAGGTAAAGATTAGACACAAAGATAACAATGGAAATATACAGAAAAAAAAACATAGGAAACATAGGAAATATCTTTAATAGAAGATGGAAGGAGGAATAATTTCCTAAACAATGGAGAAAAATTATCATCTGCCCGCTATGTAAAGGAGGAGACAGAAAATAGGTGAGAATTTATAGAGGAATAAGTATAAGAAATATGGGGTAGAAAAATTATGCATGAATATTACAAAAAGATTTCAAAGGGATATAGAAGACAAAACGATACTACTGGACTGGTAAGCAGGATTTAGGAAAGGTAGAAGAACCATAGATAACATTTACATATTAAAGCAACTTATAAACAAAAACTTGGCAAGAAAGTGAGGGAAAGTATACGGTCTATTCCTAGATATAAAAACAGCTTTTGACTATGTGAACAGGAGAAAGTTATGGAAAATACTTTAAGAGAAGCAAATAGACAAAAATATATTCGGAAGCTTACAAGAGATGTACAGAAAAACAAAAAATGAGAATAGATGAGATAATTAGTAGAAGTTTTTAGACAAAAAAAGGGCCGAGACAGGGATGTTCTTTGAGCATAGATCTGTTTGGATTATATGTAAGCAATCTAAAAAAAAATTACGTAGGCTGCAGTGTAGGAGTGTGGTGCTAATAGGAATCAAAGTGTGGGTGTTAGCGTATGCGGATGGTGGTGTTTCAAAAAAGGGAGAGGGGGAGAAAAAAGACAAGCTGATGACGGCGGGAAAAAGAGATAGAAAGTGTAAATAAAGTAACATATTTTAGGTATAAGCTAAGATATCACAATAATAACCAAGCACATATTAGGGATTTAGTAATGAAAGAAAATGGGATAGTTTGACAGGTGTAGAGTTTGGGAAAAAGGGTGATGGAAAAGAAGATAGAGGGAAGAAGATGAATGTTTAATAAATTAATAAAAAGTGTGATGATGTATGGGGTAGAAGTATGGGGGTGGAAGGAATGGGAACAGATAAAGTAAGTTCAGGAGATGTATTGAAAATAGACATTAGGTTTAGATAAGGTGTCGCCAGGACATATAGTGGGTGAAGAAATAAAATTGAAAAAAATAAGATTTCAAACACGGAATAAGTCAGTGGCATATGAAGAAGAAATAGAACAAAGGAAGAAAAACGAAATATTAAGATGTTGTTGGAAAGAAGTAAAGAAAATTAGAATAAAGTATTAGCAACAAAAAAAAGTTGTATTATGAAAGAGTAGGGTACGCGAAAGAAAAGGTTGAAGAAAAAAAGAGGACAAAAATAGTAAAAAAAGATAAAAACACACAAATCCAAGTTTTTAAGTTTTTGAAAGTGGCCCACTTTTTGTATTTTTTGTGTAACCTATTTTTCACTATTAAAAATGTATGTGCTTTTGCGACAGCTCATGCGGTTTGAGCGTTATGTTTCAGTAAAACGAATAGTTAAATTGTTACCCTAAGAAAACTTAAAAATATACTTAGAACCAAACGTAAAAAATGCGGTGCCGCGCAAATCATTTGCAAAACAAAAATTAAACAGAAGTTTACTTAAATAACAATAATAATGACTTTATTTCCCAAACAAACAGAAATTAATGAGAAATCCCAAGGCGAAGTTCAGTGTACTTCAAAAAGTAGCTCTGCTGTTCTACTTAACTTTGAGATGAAACAACAGAAAAGTAATAATAATATGCCTTAAATATAAGTTAAACTAAAAAAGAAATTATTACACCGTATATAAAAAAACCACAAAAAAGAAAAAAACATTCTTAGAGTGTTAATCAACCTGCAGTCATCCTGAATCAGCATTCCATAAGTTGACCAATACTGAGGTAAAGTCATGTAAACGAAATTCGGAATTAGATGCAACAAAGAATCATCTGCTTTTGAATAGATTCAAGGGCAACGATTTGTACCAATTTTCAATATTATTATAAATTTTACATATCTGATAAGAATAGAATTTTTTAAAGAATTGAGTTGTATGTTGAGGTGGTGTGAGAGTACCCTTGAATCTAATATTAATCGTATGTACAGCTGTGCAAAACTTAATTTTGTAAAAAGGTATGGTGGAGTTTGTCGCAATATAATACCATGGTATAAGCAAGCAGAATCAAGCTACCTACGCTTATTCATGTTTAACCAATTTAATTCATTCAGTTTACTAGATACACTATGATACTTTTGGATGCTAAAGATTAGTCGAAGACAAGAATTTTGTATTTTCTGAATTTTCCTTTGATTTGTGTAACTAAGAAAGGGACCATAGATACTATCACAGTACGTAAAATGCGATAAAACTAAAGAATTGCATAAGACGGTTTTCATTTTCATGCTAAGAAAATGTCTACTTGTGTAGATAACCCTAAGTGCATTGTATGCTTTTTTCAAACAATTATTAACATGTCAAGCAAATTTTAGGTCCGGGTCTAGTATTAACCCAAGATCCCGCGCATGATTACTTAAGGCCAGCTTAACGTGATCGAGTTCGATCGACCGATTTACTTGTAAATAAATTTCTTTTAACTTTTTAGGACCGAAAAGTAAAAGCTTAGTTTTTATTGGGTTTATTATTAAATTATGCTTTGCCGAATATTGTCTTAGTGACTCAAGATCACAATTTAATTTACTAATTGCTTTCTCTATATCTTCTATATTAAATGACAAATAAATTTATGCGTCATCCGCGTAGAAGTATACTTTACTATAGGTAACAGATCTCTTTAAGGAAAATGCGTAAATACAATAAAGGAGTGGCCCTAGGATAGATCCTTGAGGGACTCCTTCACATAAGTCCAAACATTTCGACTCTTCTCCATCTAATTGAACATTCTGCGTTCGACCATATAAAAAGCATCTAAAGAAATTGCAAGAAGTATCATCAAATCCCAAGTGATGAAAGATAGATAACATGAGTTCAATATTTAATCCGTTAAATGCTTTAGAGTATCTATTAGAACTAACACAGTTAATTTCTTACTATCTGTAGCTTTAACTATATTGTCAATGACATCGGTAAGCACAGTTGTACAACTATACCCTTTCCGGAAACCAGACTGAGTATGGGGAAGAATGCTTTCTTTTACTAAGAATTCTCGTACTTGAGAATCTACAATTTTTTCTAGTATTTTAGAAATAGCAGGCAGAATACTAATAAGCCTAAGCATATCAACTGACGTTGGATTCCTTTCTTTGGGTATAGGTTTAACTATGGCCCGTTTCCAGGACGAGGGTAATTTTCCTTCTAGCAGGCAAGAATTTATAATATTTGTAATATGTGTTATTATTATTGGGGCGCATAGTTTTAGAATATATGAATTAATTCCATCACTGCCCTCCAAACTCGTTTTAATACTATTAATGATTTTAACTATAGTATCTTGTTTTACCAAGATAAATGAGAACGATGTCTTCATAATAACAGAAGATTTGTAATACTTAACCATCTCTTGTACTTATACTTACACTATTTACGAATTTACAAAATTCAAAAAACGAAATATTTTAAACAAATCAATTAATTTAGAATCAAGTTTGAAATTCACAACCCCATTTCACTTTGTTTTGTTTTGAATAACACTACAAACAAACAAAGTATACCTATAGACGTTTTAACTTAATTTGTTTATCATAAATTATGACCAAAGCTATAAATACTGTAGTTCTCCGAAGTAAACAATAAAATTAGATTTAGTTGTTTTTATTCTGAAGAGACTAACAATCCGTTTTTTGGGGTATACGCCAAAACTTCCAAAATTTTGTCGTTACACATAACTTACTTATTAGGAACAGTTTATTTTGCCGAATTAATAGATAAATGCATTCAAAGGGTATTGCATTTTTTTAATTAGTTCTTATGTAAAAGAAAAGTAAAAAGTCCTTAACAAAACTTTTCTTTATTTTTGCGAA
This sequence comes from Abscondita cerata, assembly GCA_030710515.1. Classification (NCBI taxonomy): domain Eukaryota; kingdom Metazoa; phylum Arthropoda; class Insecta; order Coleoptera; family Lampyridae; genus Abscondita; species Abscondita cerata. Next base: position 159,618 of record JALBCR010004576.1, on the reverse strand, counting down.
CTGGGTCGTTCTTTGCACGTTATCAACACTTCCGCACATTTTTTAATATTTAGCAATTGTTAACAATGACAATTATGCTCCGCTACAAGTTGATACTTGTTTGATTACATAGTACTTTGTAGTTTTTAATCGGTTTACAGACTAAACTGAAAAATATAAAAGTACAAAAAACAAAGAAACTTAGAAAATTAACATGTTAATAGTTCTCATAAAGATACGCAATCTGCAAATTTATAATTTAACCGTGGGTGTAATCATACTATTAAGCTTTAACATAACAAAATATCAATTTTACTTTTAAAAACAAGACCTTACACAAGCTCTTTCAAGGAACGATCAAAGGAATCAATTTGAAACAGGTTTAATTTCTTTTTTTTCTTGAAAAATAGAAAAAAATTTTTTCATGTTACACATATAGCTCAGACTGATTGTGAAAAGTGGCAAAAAAATGTTTAACCAGATTTTTATGTTTGATAATGGTAGAGAGACATGCAAAGAAAGTAAAAAATATTAAAGGTTAAACTAGGGTTGCAAAGAGACGGTAAATGGTTTACACAGATTTTTGGCAAAACCAAAGGTTTCTGAGAAAAATGTGTTGTATAAAAGTTGTCGATCCTTAAAAACTACAATTTTATATTTATGACTTTTTTTACACAACTTCAAAATTTTTAAGAAAAACGCAAAAAAACTAATTTTTGTGTTATTTATTTTTACTAGACACGATTAAATCATAATAAAAATTTGACAAAAGTATAGTTTTCTATATCCCAAATTACCCTAAATTCATAAATGGCGTGATAATGGCAACCAAATACATTTTATTCCGAGAAGGGGGCGCAAGGATCTTATTTCCAAGAAAATAGTAGAAAATGCAAAAAAACGCTAAATTAGTGGGTAAGATCAAATTCTGTAGATGTTAACAGGGGTTCCCTTCTTGGAATAAAATGTACTTGGTTGAATAGAGAATTACAATATCTTTCACATGAGGTGTCATTTGACCAGTCCTGTAAAATGAGATTTTTTAGATGGGGACTGCCGTTCATAACTTTTTATGCTTAGTAGCGTAGTATAGTTTGCGACCTATATTTTTGGACCACCTGTTACTATTTATTTGTAAACAAATTCAAATAAATATATAGCAGTGCTTGATGATCTACCGGCAGCTCTTCTTAGTCAAAAGTGGTCGTGGGTTGATTGAAAATCGTTCAAAGTGAAGGCCTTTACACTGCTCGAACAATTTATAAAGCGCCACCTAGGATTACGTATAAGAAATATCTAGAGCCACTAGGAACTCATAGATACAGAAATAAACCGTACGTGCATAGAAATATTTATATTGTTATAGCGACTAGAAATCAATTAAACCATAGAGAATACACATAAACACGACAATCAGATAATATCAATTAGAATGGATAGCACATATAGTTATCAAATAATTATAATTCACGAGAGCGAGTAAAAAACCCGAATATAAATTCTAGGCACAAACGCCCCAATTAGGTTAGCGTATTTGACAGTCGATAACACCGATGAATCCCTGCAAGTTATTCATGCGACAAAATATTGTTCAAAAGGTGTTTAATAACAATTACGACGAGTACCGGGCCGTCGCCGATTATTTAAATAAATTAAAAGCGCACAAAATTAATCGTACTTGAAAGATCCTTCGAGTTTACAAAGTTATTTAGCAAGCGCTCAAAAAGGTACGTTGTTAAACGCTCAACCACGATACATATACATAGAACGCGCCTAAAATTTATGACTGACATGCATAAAAAGCTCTTGTAACTAAGAAGTCTTCAGTGCTCGATAGTTAATTGGTAGAGATAACAACTCTCGTATCCAAATCTAGTATTTGAGTATCTAACGAAGACAAAAAAAGCCAAAATAGACTCCAATAATAACTGTTGCTGGCGGCTCACAAAGGATTAGATAAACGGCTTATCTTGAGTGGTGGCCTTGACTCGACGATGGTTTTAAGGTAAGTTAATTAACCATTTAAGTATAGTTTACTTAATAATTAGTTTATTTAGTTTTGAATTTCCACGGTGGTGTGATATCCACTTCGATATGTTATAATTTTTGGATTATTATCATTACCAGTATAACCATCCTTAAATATCCATTGACTAATTAAAACGGAGTACGTCAAACGAAAGAAGAAAACGACAAAAAAAGAAAAAGTGCCTGTAATATACAAAAGGTACTTACACTGGAACCGGAATCGAAGATTTATTCCCAAATTAGAATGGGATGATTTTACTTTTTTTACTTCAATCGATATTACAAAGCACATGTCTAATTGTTCAATTTTTAGACAACACCTTCCATGTACACCTTTTCAGAACGAAGAGTCAATCGGAAATGAATTGTAACTCTTGCGAGAACCCAAGCACAAATATTGGAACCGACAACTCTAAACAAGTAAAATTCCCAGAAAACTTTTCAAAATAAGAATACATGTTTAGACATATTAGTGTAAACACGGCGGCCTATACTGTAGGGAGAAAATTGCTCAATAAACCAATTATTTACGAAATAATCTCCTCACACACCCTATATAGGATTTATTGAATTTTTGTGTAGGATCAAGGATTGGAGAATTTTTCTAGTGTTTGGACTTCTTGTGTTAGCAATTGTTTTCGGGTGTACGTTCATATGGTTAATTTCTATAAAATTTAAAAAAAAATCACATTTTTGTGAATAAATTAATTTCCCTGCATAATATGAAGAAGGTGTCAAAACTCATCGTAAAGAGTCCAGTAGGGTCTCATTTTTTTGTTTTAATTTGTATTTTTAATTGAAAACATAAAAATAGTAAGTTAAACTTCAAAAACATGCTTGGAAATGCAAAAAAATTATCAAAAATGATAAATTTTACTCAAAGGAAAGGAACACAAACACAGCGTCTATATCGCTGATGATAATAGCTTAGTTATTGAAACACGTGTTTGAGTAAAGTTTTTGATTCAATTTTTGGTGTTTTTCTGTTGATTGATAAATTTTACGTTAATTATTAATTATTTGTTTAATATTAAACAAATAGGTAATTTGTTGAAATGAAACTAAATAAAGTCTACCAATCGATTGTACAGAAAAAAATCCAGTACATGTTAAAATTGAGCACCATCAACTTCCATAAAATTGTATAAATTTGACTCAAATTTCTGCCTGACGTTGCCAAGGATTTCAGGAGTTATTCCCCTGCATACAAAAGTAATGCGCTGACGTAACTCTTCCTACGAACCGCACTCAGTAGAATAAACTTTTGATTTTATATGCCCCCAAAAGAAGAAGTTCAAAGGGGAAAGTTCTGGAGATCTGGCTGGCCATTCTACCAAACCTCTTCGACCTATCCATTGATACTTTAAGACGTTATATCTTCGCAACGGGTGGATCCAATTTAAAAAAATTAAAAACTACTGTATAGAAAATCAAAAGCCTATTTTAACGAGGTATTATTTGACCCCTATTCCTATTTGAAAAAAATTGGAGGATGACACCTCCGGTTAGAGGGGTTACGATCGAAGTCCAATTTTTTTGTCAAAAAGTGTCCCCTTCACAAAAAAATTTGATTTGTCTCAGGATTTTTTGAAGAAATTTTTTTTTCAGCAGTTATGCTTTCTGGCTCGTTTTCAATGGCCCACCCTGTATAAGCTTCATATTGTTTTTATTTTTAGTATCGGTTTGCTGATGATGTTAGCTTAGCTATTGAAACACGTGTATTTTTTTTTGGTGCGGGTTTTTGGTGTTTTCCCGTTTGGTATGATTTAGTCGTGTTTAGTGAAAATAAAAATTACAAAACGTCTTATTTGCGTTTTTCTTAAAAGTTTTGAGGTTATGTAAAAAAAGCCATAAATAAAAAATTGTAGTCTTTTTAATGATTTAAAACTTTTATACAAAACACCTCTGGTTTTGCTGAAAATGTAATAAAACCATTTCCCACATCTTTGCAACCCGATAAAACCACCCTTACGTTAATTGATCCGGATTACGTTTTTTACCTTTCTTGTATTCCGCACTACTATTATCAACCATTAAAGTTTGGTTAAACATTCGGTTCTATTAATAAATTTCAATAACCGGCCGGAGCTATAATAACGAAACGTGATTTTTTGTAACTGTGATATTGCGGCCTCACTAAGTTAGCCCCCAATTATCCCATCGTTTACAGAAATTTATGGTTTTGGTACAGGTATCATAAACAGCTATTACTTATATTAGGTGAAGAGTGATTTCAATTGTATGAATACCTTGACAACTTGTAAATCTATTCAAAGACTAAATCTTAATAAAATTATCAAAATAATACCACAAGGTGTAAGAATTTTTTTAGACGACTTTATTTTTTACAAAAATAATTCATTCTTCACAAAAAATTCTTTATTTTAACCGTTCTTGTCCATTTCTGATTAATTTTTTATATTTAGTCATTGATGTTTGCTGAGACCTGAACTTTAATAAGTTTTCATAAAAAAAATTCAATATTAACTAAGAAAATATTCTCACTGCCAGCTTATGTATTAAGGGAAAACAAGCGAAACCTTTAACGAAATAAAAACAAATTTCAACCAAAAACATAAATCTAATAATCAAATCAAATTCAACATTAGATAATAAACAAAACACACTGACATTTGTCTACTTTAGTAATAAATTGACTTATAAACTACGGTATTAAATGAAAGATTAAATTGTTTTCAAAAAACTTAAAGTATGAACGTGAAACGCCAGGATCCTTTACAAGCGCTAAAAACGTTACTAAACTAAAATAACTTATTATAGATAGTGAATTGTAAATTTTCCGCACAACCGGCAATTTAAAGACCAGTGCTTTTATGGTACGACAACAAATGCTAATAAGTGCGAACAAACTAATGCGAAAAAAAACACGACTGCATTTAATTGAGAACAGTTTAGGCCGACTTTAGTTAGTCAAAATTAACTTTGATGCACAGAATGCTTGAATTGTTAATATTATGAAAGCACTTACTTAAAGTTTCTTGTGTTAAAGGACGTTGAATTTGTTGAAATTCGAGCAGGCTTGCTTGCATGTTGAAACTGCACTGCAGATGATGTAACGTTTATTCTTCTGAATCAAACTTTCTTTGTTAAACAACACCAATAACGTAGCTAGATTTGCTATAAAGCTAATATATTAATTCAAACTTCATTTTACTCAAAACTAATTAGATAAAAACGTAAACGTAATCAGCAACAGCGTGGTCGTACTTGTACTTTAGTCGTTATTGTTGTTCTTTGTACTGCGCGGAAATAGTTACTAGTCATCATGCATTGAATGCAAACTAGCGGGGAAAATGCGCGCTTTATTTAAATATAAGGTAGCGACCAAATTTTGGTTAGCTACATTTTTAACAAGATATGTAGTTTAAATCGCATTGTAAACTGGTGTTGTAATAATATGCTACACTTAAATTCTACTAAATGTACTGTTATGTCTTTTTTCTTAAAATCAGAACTCTTTCAGCACAATTATAATATTGACTCTACTGTCGTAGACAGACCCAAAATGGTTACAGACTTGGGGGTACTCTTTGACCTTAAACTGTCTTTTATACCTCACATTAATAATATTGTATCTCAAACTAACCAAACTTATGAGTTTATTGCAAGATTGTTACGGTAATTTAATCTCCGGTACAAACCGCATTACGTTTGTTGTTTTTGTTCGACGTTTCTAGATGGCACGCAAAGGTGTTTGTTCTGCGTTTGCTCCGCGATTCACCCACTTCCTGTTTATAAAGAATTTTTAAAAGGTGGTGGACGTGTGTACCGTGCTATGATTTTGAATAGGGTAAGAAATCCGCTTGTTTCTGGGCCATCCGTAGTTATGTGTCGTTATTTTTAGCTCGTCGTATACTAGGAAGATTCAATACGAGTAATATTTACCAAATGGACAGATAATTGGGTCTTTATTGCGCGCTCACCGTAATTTTACAAATTTCCTATTTATGCATACAACGTGGACGTCAACATTGTTTCTTCTGTTTTTTATTTATCTATTGCTACACTCGTTGAAAACTATTTTTTGCTACACTTTTACTACCATCTTTACTACTATCTAACCGTACACGGTAGGCAGATTTCTCCTCTGACAACTGGGGAACTCGAAAAGTAAAGCAACTTTTGGGTGAACAGTTATCCCACCGCCTGTTACGACAAAGTCAAAAGAAAACATCTAAAGGTACCGTCTCATTTACGTTTTTATTTTATTATAATATTGAAACGCTAAAATAATTCGATCGCCCGAGAACGAGTCGCGTATTTTAGTTAGTGGTGCTTGTGACACCTGATTAGCGCTAAGGTTTGATCAACCCGACTCAGTTTGCACTCGAGAGCCTTAATCTTGGTTTATTGCCAATTTGTGAATTACGCCGATTTCGTTGTACGCACAGTTTGTAACTACGTTGTTGATGTGTTTTGTTTGTTTCCAATTTTAAAAATAAACTGTATTTATGTGTTATTACTGATATCGTGTTTGGTTATTTTAGTTAAGTGCCACGCTTTACAAAGATTTCTTTTTATCGGCAGTATTAGTTCTGCGCGATAATTATTACTTTGATTTGAACGTCTTTTTAACTGATTTGCGCCTAGTTTCGCCCCCTCGTGGATTATAAATTTTGGGCACGAGATACAGGGGTGTACAAAATAAATATTTTAGGAACGTTCAATACTAATGACCACGTTAATTGCAAGCGGCATATATACTCTCCTTACTTAGACTCACGACGCTCTGCCGATGTTACCTAGCCTAGCCGGGAAGCTGCTCAAAATTTACCGTCATTACGTAACCTGCTTAGACGCCACGTGGTTCTTAATTAAAGGAACTTGCTCTTATCTTTTTAATTTTGCACGGCAACTCTTTTTGTCCGTCACAAGATGTTCTACCGACTTTACTAACATATCTTCTTTGAAGCAGTTATTCATTGGATTAGTTCGTCCAAAGCTAGAATACGAATCCACAATATGGTATCCCCGGTACAATATACAAATAGACTGCATAAAATCTCTCATTTTAGTTCTTTCAACAGTCTTATGGTGAGGAGAGAATACTTGTCCATTATTCTTTTAAATAAAATCGTATGTAATCATATAGATTGTCAGTTTCTACTAGAAAAACTAAACTTTTTGATTCCAAGAATAGTTTCAAGAAAAAAATTATCTTTTTACCTTCCAACACCATGTCATGTGTAAAAATTACAACTTAAATACGCACTTACTTGACATATTTAATTCTTCTCCCAGACAAATTAAATCAATATACTTAATACGAAATTTGTAGTTTATTTAACCACTTTATTAGTATCTGTTTAATATTTGTCTTGTAATCTAATAATTTTCTGGTGCTCGAATTTGTTAATATGTAACTGTTAATTAGAATTAAATAATTAAATAAATACTTTTTCTCTACTATAAAATATGAATAAATATTATTGTTATTAACTCCTGCTCAAATTTTCTTTGATTTATGTTCACCTGAAGAGGATAATAATAGTAACATTGATTGGCGAAACTAGTCGTGTAAAAACTGTCTTTATCAGTATCAAAGTATTGGCCAATAAAAATCTTAAAAATTAATGTCATCCTACGTTCACTTCAAATATTGTAAGACAAATAATATAAATTACTACATTTCATCTAGATAAACCGAAAATATAAAACAAAAACGGTTAAAGGCGTTTAACTCTAAAAAAATTTACCTTTGGTTTTATTACACAGGGTGGGGCACTACCAACGAATTATTCTGTAGCATTAAAACGACAAATAATATTGGAAATCTTAAGACATACATATATTGAGATTGTTCGATACCACATTTTATAAAATATTTTGGATTGTACAGGTTGCTTCAAAAACACGTACCATATTAATTGGGTTATTTAAATACAGCACCCTGTATTTTCTTCTATTTTTTGAATTTTACTATAAAAATGTATGGTCTATAACATGTCCCTATACCTACTTAATTCCGTAACATTTTAACGAATATACATTATTTTTATCATACAAAATAAAAAATACATGATGATCCATTTAAAATAACCCAACTTTAATATAATTCGTGTTTTTGGAGTACTTTGTATAATCCAAAATATTTTGTAAAATGTGGTCTCAAATAATCTCGATATGCGTGTGCCCTAAAATGATTTTTATTATTTGCGTCTTAATGCTACAGAATAATTCGTAGTAGTGCCCCACTCGGTATAATTAAATTCTTTCTTTTTTAAACTTGTCTTTGCACTTTAGGCGGCTTTAACATTTTTGTTCACCATATATTTATTACATATCACATTAAAAAACTACGTTTTTTTAAAAACCTTCTACTCTTAGAAAGGATTGTCCAAAACCCAAATTTTCTCTACCAGTGTTCAACACTTAAAATTCAAGACAAATTGGGCTTGGGCAATAAAAAATGTATATGCCAGAGTAGGAGATTCTTTAGATCACTTTTATACGACCATTAATATCACATAAGAAATGCCAATTGCGTGTTTTCATAAAATTTATATTAAAAAATTGTACTTTATTGTTAAGTCACAAAGTGAAAGGGAAACCCCAGTATCTACAAAAAATATAATGTGCTCATATTTTCATTTTAAATCTTTTTTGACGCCAGCCATATCTCGGTAGCTAGTGGTTATGCAACTTTCCAAAAAAAATTTTGTTGTTAAATAGGGCAAAAAAACTGCTGAAAATTATTTTCGAGTTCAAAAATGGCAGCTAGGTGGCGTAATTGACTTATCCAATCAGAAAACGGGATCAAACAAAGTTTTTTTGCAAATGATTTAGTATTTATTTAGCGAATGGCTGCACATGACATAGAATACATAAAAGTGTATAGAAACAAAAACATTACAAATTCACAAACAGATATTTAAATTTAATAGATACTCAATCGAAGCGTCGGTTGCCATTAGGAAATCGTCAAAGTTGTCCTTGTACGCTGTATTTGGGCATTCCATCACTATATGTTTAACTGTCTGCTTTTCCGCGCCGCATTCACACCTCGCTGATAGCGCCCTACTCCATTTATGTAGTGAGTCCGCACATATGCCATAGTTGGTGCGTATTCTGTTCAGTGCTGTCCATGTTTTGCGGGGCTGTTCAAAGGCGAGAGGTTTTAGTCTTATGCACGGAAGATTTCTGCAGGGGGGCAGTTAACTGTCCATTTTAGCTCCCAAAAGTCCATAAGGTCAAACTGTAGCGTAAGCAGGTCTATAACAGTTCTTATGGTTGGTCTTCTAGATCGAAGTCTGTTTCTACATGATTTATTCATATCTTGGTGAATGGGAAGTTGTGGGTTGCCTTGTATGCGTTCATATTCTCGAAGAAGGGCTGCTTTGCGTCGGAGATCTGGGGATGTATATGGCTCAATATTGGTAGCCATTCGGTAGGGGTCGATTTTAGCGTTCCGCTGATTATCCTCATGGTCTCGTTTAATTGTGTGTCGACCTTTTGGGTATGCGCGCTGTTGAGCCAGATCGGTGCGCCGTATTCTGCAGTTGAGTAGACCAGCCCAAGTGCTAAAGTTCTTAGTGTTTCAGCGGTAGAGCCCCATGTAGTACCGCATAGCTTGTGGAGGATGTTGTTCCAAGTTCGCAGCTTTGCGGCAGTCTTTTCCAGGTGTTTTTTGTAGGTTAGTGTTCTGTCTAGGGTAACACCAAGATATTTCGGATGCGTGTTGTGGCGCAGTAAGGTACCCTCGAAGTGGACCTAAAACTGTTTATTCGCTGCTCTGTTAGAGAGATGAAATCACGCCGTCTTCGTTTTGTTTGAGTTTGGTCTCAGTCTCCATTTGCGGAAGTATGTTCCCATGCTGGCCAAATCTAAAGTAAAGACAGTTTCTGTTTCCTCAAAGAAACGGTGTTGCGTGGCTAGCACCCAAGCATCCGCGTAGCCGAACTTTCTAGATCTGGTTTCCGGTATATCGGAGATATACAGGCTGAAAAACAGTGGGGCCAGGACAGACCCCTGGGGAGGCCATCATTGAGCGTCTTTGAGGAACTTGTTTTGCTGCCCGAAATAACCTAGAAAACCCTGCCATTAAACATGCTATCAATCAATTGCAGGATTTGTTTGCATGGGACTGTTTATTACACAGTGTCGTAGGTTGCGGTGAGGTCCACGAACACTGCCGATGTTTTCAGGTTGCCTTGGAAGCCTGCTTCGATATAGGTTGTAAGTGACATGATTTGGTCTGTGCAGCTTCTCTCTGGTCTAAAACCGGCCTGTTCGATGGGGACCTTCTCCAATATTTTGATTCCTATTTTTTGTAGAGAAGTCTTTTAAGGAGTTTATAGATTGTGTTTAAGAGCGCTATTGGGCGATAGATTTTTGGGTCATGGTTCGGTTTTCCAGGTTTGAAGATAGCGATAACTTTGGACTTTTTCATTTCTCTTGGGATGGATCCTTTTCCATGATCTTCGTAAAAAATTAGGTTAGCCATTTTATTGTGTATTTACCGCTGTGCAAGAGGAATTCTGGGTAAATTCCATCTAGCCCCGCTGCCTTTCCCGTCTTTGTGTCCCTCAGCGCATCCGCCACCTTATCCACGGTGAATGGGCGTGCAAACTCAGTTTGTTCCTGGCTGTTGGTTTTTAGAGCTTTAAGTTCATGTTTAATGCGAGTTGAGTGGGCTCTGTCCCATGGGGTTCTTGATGTGGCCACGACGTGGAAGGTAATCTTGTCTGGGTGTGCTCCTGGGTCGTTTTTTGCAATTTTGGGCTCCCCAGTTTTCTTAAGAGTGACCACGCTTTCCTGTTGAATTTTTAAAGTCCAGGTAATTGATTGTTTCTGTCCACTGCTCTTGGCGGGCAATATCCAGTCTGTGCAACAGTTCATCAGCCATCTCTCTGTCTCCGCTCTCAAGAAATGCCCTATACTGCTCTTCACAGTCGTTATTCCATCCCGGTATGTATTCTTTGCGGAAGCCTCTGGGTATAGTCTATTTTGCTGTTTTGATAATCGCTCCTATGAACTTCTGATAGTTTTTGGCTGTTGGTGGTATCCAGCCCATGTATTTATTGAGTCTGTTAGAGTAGCTCTCCCAGTCTGCTTTCTTGAAATTCTATCTTGGTCGTGGAAAGGAAGTGATAAGTGGGATACTTATACCAATCTCTATAATAACCGGTCTGTGTTGGCTATGAGGGAAGTCTGCGAAGATTCTGCGGGTTGCTCTTAATGGTGTGCTGTCGTCGTTTGTGTTTACAAAAAATAGGTCAGGGTTGTATTCCTTATTCTATGCTGCAGACTTTAAAGATCCCCGTTGTTTGGCGTCAAACACCAGGTATGTATTGTTAGCGTCAGCCCAGTTCATTAATATTTCGCTATTGTAGTCTGTGCTCCTGTATTTCCACAGCGTATGGTAGCTGTTGAAATTTCCCACGTCGACAGCTGGATGGAGTAAGGTGGGCAGATCGTCAGGTGACCAAGTAGTAGCGGGTGGTTTGTATATATATTACTAATGTTTATTTCAGCTACTCTGATGAATACTTTGTAGATATTGTTTGTGCTAAATATTTCACACAGTTGGGTATGTTCAATGGATGAGCGAACATAGGTTGCAACCCCGTAACGTGGTGGGTTCTCCGATGAGTCGACCCAGATCCGCCTCTTTAGTGAGCTGGTCTTCGTTTTCAGTATGGGTTTCTTGGATGGCGACGACGTCGATATCGTTATTCAATAAAACCTTATGGAGGACTTGGCATTTAACCCAGTTAATTCCTTCTATATTTAGTTGGCATATCTTGAGACTTGGTTTAAGATTTCTTGTCGGTAGGTCTTGAGAAGGACCGGTTGGGTTTTTCGATGTAGCGCCAGGCATCATGTGCTTTAGTCGGGAGATCAGAAGATTGTCTAACTGCCACGTTTGTTAGCTCTTTATCGTTATCCAGGGTGCACCACGAAGAGGCGAGCTAACTTTGCACCCCAATGATTTAGTAAAAATGGTCTTTTCAAAAGACCTTACGCGTTTAATTTTGTTGAGTTCAACGGAAGTTATTGGCATATGCAAAAAATAATGTTTGACTTACCCCCATCACTTTATTTTATAATACAGATAAAAACCTCAAAAATACCAAAAAAGGAATGGAAATTTTCTTTTTAATTTTTTGTCCTGTTTTTTTATTGGCTGCGAGAACATAATTTCCACCAGTTTCTCTTGGATTATTTCCCAATAACATTTTTTTTCTGTAAATTGTAGGACTAATGGATATGGCCGGCGTCCATTCTTAGTTAGCCACTCTGTACATTTAAATTCAAGTAATCGGAAACTTTTTTTTTTATTTTGTATTGGGTAAATTTTTTTATTTTATTTGTGATCCTTAACGCAGTTTAAGTAGCAAGCTTCTTTCTTTTATCCTCCGCGTTTAGGACGTTTTACCGTTATTTTCTTTATAAATTGGATTATTATCATTTATTTTGCTTCTGTTGTTTGGGTTTATTTATTACCCTGAAAGATTTAATTTTGTTAATCATAAAGGTATTAAAAGATATTATTGTTTTCTTATTTTATTTTTTTTGTGGTGTCTGTAAACGTTTGGCCAGAATTAATATTTATTTTACCGTGCTTGTTTTTTATGTTAGTGGCGCTTGCTTTAAGTTAAAAACACCGGCCTTTACTTCCTACACCCTAATATTGCTGAGCCTTTGGTGCAGTGTAATAGAATTCTGGCGCCCAACGTGAGGCCAGCGTTTTCTTTTTGTGAATCTTTTTTTTATTGTTAATTGTTTGTTTCGATTTTCTCAAGTTCAAATTTTTGTGTGTATAAATGATGGAAATAAATAGGTTTGTGTTTCATGAGTTAAGTTATGAATTGGAAGTTAAAAGTATGTCAGAAGACGGTACGATTCAGGAGAAACGTAGTATTCTCTGAGGTAGATTGCGTCAGGAGAAAAATAGTTTTCATTTCCAAAACTTCTAGATGACCATTGACGTTAATGAGGAATATCAATCTAAATTAAACAAATTATCTGACAATATACATCAATTTGACCAAATAAAGACGGTTATTTCATGTATGCGGCAGAGTAGATGAGACTTAGATGAGAAAACGACAATCAATTAAAAAGTCGGTAGCTATGTCGGTGTGCATGAAGTGGTTTAATAAATTAGAGTAAATTTTTTTTAAAGTTAGTCCCCTCAAATAATACTTCACTAACTCTTCTTGATCAACCAAATACGTTTCAAGTTCCGGTCCCTCCTACTCTTACACTTTCCAGAATAAAAAATTTGAAACGAGTTATCGAGTAACAGTAGGTTGCTTAATCCAAAGTTAACTAAAAACGAAAGTCAAAACCCTATTACTTTTAACAAACAAGACATTCTACCCTTGGAACCCCCTTGCTCAACTCCTAATTTGCGAAATCGTCCATGAATGCAGACAAAACTAATGATCCTCGAGTATCAAGCATGCCTAGTCACTCCGTGAAGAATTTTCTTCCGATCAATAAATGAAACATTTTTTTTTGATAGAGATCTAAGTTTCTCTAACGAATTGAAAAATTGCGTGAAGCACGAGGTGTTTCGAAAGATCAGTTATTTTTGGCATGTTAGGAATTCTTTAGAAATTTGGTTCTTTTGTGGTATCGATCGGTAAAATTAACTCTTCGAAATTGTGATGATTTAGTGAAAATTTTCTCAAATGGATAAGATCCAAAATTGAACTCAAGGTATTGACGAGCCAGTAGCTGTGATGCAAAACCTCTTTAATCGTTTAGAAAATTCTCCATCAGAATTTACTCGACTTGTCATAATAGAACGTAATCTGCTGCCATATTTACAAAGCAAAACTGCATTTCAGAAAATTTAAAGTTTAACGGAATTAGTTTGCGTTTGCCGACATATTGAAAACGTACGAGTACGTACTGCAAAATTTAAACTCCCTTCCCTTCCAGCACAAAATTTGGATTTAAATTTAGCTTACCATCGACCTAGAGTTGTACCAAAAATTGCGTCTTTAGAATCATCCATGTCATCGGAACACATGATAACGACTAGACAAAGCCAGCATGCTACGCATGCGTTAAGTCACAAAAATAAATTAGCTTCTAAAGAGCAGACAGTCATGAACAATAATTAGCACTTACATTAACATTCATCAGTTGAGTAATCAATATGAATGCAGAGTATGTACTCTATGTGAATTCGTACAAATGAGTCGAGAGTATTCGGGTGCGCTCGCAACGAATCGAGAGTAGGGTGAGACGCACAAACGACATAAACATATTAATATAGAAGATATGGATGTAGTCCGAATAGAAATTATTTATTAAAAAATATTTAGAAGCGGATTTATTGGCTCGACCGCTTTAACGTAATACAACAAATTTTATTTAGGTGAAATTGACTGCTTGTTCGCGGTAACGCTCCGCAGTTACGCGTGTGTGAGTCATCAAGTTCGTGCATACGAAGATTTTTGGGTGAAATGAACCTCTACAGTTAAACCATTCGAAAATTTGCAAAATTACAAATATTTTGATTTTTATTCGTGTTTTTACGTAATACGGTTCCGGAGTTATAAAAATTACAGTATTCGTATAACAATGTAAATTCCTAAAAAAAATTTTTTAAATGATAAATTTTTTAAACATTATGTGATAGGTCATAAAAGGAACGTTTTTTTTTAAATAAATTTTTATCTGTTATATTCTAGAAATTATGGCCGTTTTAGTTTTCGAATGAATTTTGTCCGGAAACGTTTTTCGACTATAACTTTTGAAAACACGCGAGGTCTACCAAAAAAACTGGAACGGCACAAAATTTTATTTCTTTATCCGCGTATGATGCTTTTTGAATTTTGAAAATCGGTCCGTAAATAAGCGAGTTGTGGTCAACTTACGACTCAATTTGTTTGAAATTTTTTGACTATCTTTAACATTTTTTTAACCCGAAGATGCCCTCGTACAAAAATCTAAATTAAAAATAAAGACACATTTTTCGTAAACTCGAAACTTTTTCCGAAACGAAAATATCTTAAGCCGTTCTAATGTGAGACGAATTTGAAAAAAAGGTTGATTTTCGTATAGATTTGAAATGATCGAGTAGGTGTGCGTTCACACCAACGACATAACATATTAATATAAGATCGCGGGGTAGCAATACGAATTACATGTTGGAATTACACTTTTCTGGTTCGACAAATTCGTTGGCATCGGATTTAGCGATTTAGAGCACAAAATGAACTAAATAAAATGAGTGTCTTGCGACATCTCGTGTAAACATTGATACGTATAAATAGTATAAACTGAGAAAAATGCCAACAGTTAACTGTAACGGCATGTGTGTGTTAAAGTGCAAAGCGCTATCTAAGCGTTGCTCGATAAAGCCAAGATAACCTACAGTAGCACACGCAACAAAGAACACCCTGATGCAGCATTTTGCTCTTTAGAGGTGTATATGTTTACAGAGTGTCGCAAGACACACATTTTACTTATGTTCATTGCTCCACGAGAGCTTAAAAGACCAACCCTGCCGTTTTGTACGGAAGTTGTACACTGCACTTAAGTATCCATCTCTGATGAGCTCACAATAAGAGAGAAATGCTGCTTCAGGTGTTCTTTGTTGTGTGTGTGTACTTCGTGTACAAGTATCTCTGAGTTTTCGGCAACGTTGTGTTACAATTTTATTGTTTATAATTTTTTCTCCTTATTTTTTACTTTGTAAAAAGACCTCCGTTCTCAGTTTTTTACGTTAGCTAAAACCGACCTTGTATCCGTACAAAGCAATGACAGTTTTATGTCTTTCTTGACGAGTATACATAGTTAACTATAAGAGGATTAAAACAAATAAATCTTAGTGTGTTGGTGCAGTCAATAATTTGTGAACGTTATACTGCTTTTTAAAATCAAATTCATAAAATCGACTTTAAAAGCCGTTTTTTAAATAGACTTTAAAAACCGTTAATTAAATAGACTTAAAATCGATTTTATAATCGACTTAAAAACAGATTTTAAAATCGACTAAAAATTTGATTTTAAAAGTCGACTTCAAAACCGATTTTAAAAATCTATTTCAAAATTGACTATGCAAATCAATTAACCGATTAATCGGTTTTCGATTTTTTTAAAACCGCGATTAATTAAAAAATCAATTTTATTGCCACCAGTAACTTAAACCGTATAAATTTTTAATTTAAAAACGAAGTAACAAATATTTCTTGTTAAACAGATATCTTCTTACATCATTCCAAAACGTTGAATTCATTTACGAATATTTTATTCAAATTATTAGTAATCCTATATTTCTTCGGGTATTCATAAGCAGGGTTTTGTGCACTTTTAAATATATTATCGTTTACATTCGATATTTTCAGTTATAAGTTTTGTAGTGTAATTGAAAACTCGCTGTACACAAATCCA
Source organism: Abscondita cerata (assembly GCA_030710515.1). Taxonomy (NCBI): domain Eukaryota; kingdom Metazoa; phylum Arthropoda; class Insecta; order Coleoptera; family Lampyridae; genus Abscondita; species Abscondita cerata. The sequence goes on along the minus strand of JALBCR010004576.1, from coordinate 143,235 downwards.
AATCGATTTTATTCAATAACATTATAGGTGCGAAAACGAATCGAGTAAACACAAAATATAAATGTATACAAAATCATCAACAAAATAAACATCTACATTCATCACTGTCGTCTTATTCGAATCCGCATCTCACACCAAAACGTAAAAACCTCGTTTTTTTGCGCAAAGTCTGTTTGCAAGAGATAAGTTAAAGTCTAATTGGACGTGTTTTGTGTTCATCTTCCAGTTAAGTGTAATTAAAAAATTAAGTTCGTGCTTGAAAAGCAGTAGGGAGCTTTCGATTAGTTGACCAATATAACAGAACAACTAGTTTTTTTTAAGAAAATGTAAAATTTTTTTTTTTTTCTCAAGATTACAAATTGAGGTTGATGTCAGATTTTGTTTTAAGAAAAATTGCATCAAATTTTCAAATCTCCTGAGGTTAATTCTAACAAAAAATTTGGTGTAACATAAAATATTGAAGAAAATGTTTTATTTTTTAATTATCGCTGATTTAGCAATCCTTGATATTTTATTAACATCTGCTAACACAAAAATATTGAAAATATTATTGTGTACAATGAGTTATGAGTCTAATAATTTACATTTAGAGAATTAAAAAAAAATAAATTCATTAATTACTTTGCTTAAAAATTAGAGTAATTAATTTTACCATTTTTGACATAGTTAATTATAGCTTATTAAACGTAAAATCTAATTTATGGAGACCCACCAGTTGTGCGTTCTAAGAAAACCTTCAACATTTCTTAATTGTAATTGGAAAACTAATATAAAGGATCCATCACTGAAATATCACATTTAGAGCAGTCAATGCCAAGCGGAAATTAATTATTTTTGTTGTTTATGTTTGTATTGATCTTTTTTTTTAACGCGAATTAGTTATGTAACTTTTCATCTTAATTTTTATACACTCCATATAAGTTTGAATAATTTGAAATTAAAACCTATTACTATAATAGAATTCGTAACTTAAACCTAATTTAAAATATCTATACGAATTGAGTGCACGTAATTTTGACGACGAAGGTATTCCTGGAGGTGTTGTTTTTTTTTGTTTTTCGTGTCGGGGTCACCACTTTGGCACAATTGGAGATTTTAATAATGGAAAGGTAATGACTGATTTTTATCAATAAATTACGCTATAAATATTTTGGTAAATTTCAACCTGTGTAAATTTGATTAAACCAATTTTGATTGGCTTGAAAAATTTTCTACAAGTAGTCAATAAATTATATCGTCAACAATTTGGTGCTATCGTTTTTTTTGAGATAATTCGTCGAAAATTGTTGGTAGGTTAATAAAGGATAATGTTACCTTGAAACTACTAGTTAGCCTCTGTACTATTTATATTTTATAAGTTTCAAATAATCCAAAATTTTAAAAATTGATCACGTCAACAATATAACAAGAAATATATTTCTTTAGTTAGAATGTCAATAAATACCAAATAAATTACTTAAGCTACTTAATCGATCTTTCGCCGTTAATCACGTTCTCAAAACGGGCGCTTTTTAAATGCCGCTCGTAACTCAAATGAACGAAAGCAATTTGATAAAAATCCTAATTGCACAATTCTAATATTTCACAAAGATACCAATCGCATATTGCATGCGCCGCCAGCATGCATGAATCACATGGTATCTGACATCCGCAGCATCTAAATTATGCCACAAATTTTCCGACCATTCATCAAAGGAATATTCTTCAATATAATATCGGTTCTTAGGCAACTTTTTTCTCAATTAATAACTTACATTAATTGATTAACTTTAAGAAAATGCGTCGGTGGACCAAAGTTTTCAAATTAATTATACATGTTTTGTCCTTTAGCGTTTATAACAAAAACTTTAAAACTTTAAAATTTTTTCATGAACAAAATTTATTATTTATTATATAGATTGATTGGTTGTTTATTGAACCTAATATAAGAACTCAATAGAAAATAATACAACTAGTTGAACTTTAGTTTTAGAGGCTGTGAAATTTTGACTTTTAAATCAACTTTCAACTTTCAGGTTAAGAAACGAATTTAAATTCCTAGATGTGACTATTTACAGAAGTATTTGATTTGGAAAGAAAACACTTTGTTTGAAAACACACATTGATTTCACATATCAGATACTACCTATGGAATTAAAGATTTTTAGACCATACTGACAGACGGACGTATTCAGAAACAAACTGAGTTAATTAGATATACTATACTCAGTATACTATTGGCGCGGAGTAATAAACCTGTCAGAATTATTGAATATCCCGTATTGCAGTGGCGTAGGTACCTGATACGTTTGGAAAATCATATTTTTAGTAGGTAAATATATTATAATAGTAAAATCTACCTTGATATGAATTATTATGGGTTTTTTTTTATTGTTTCAGTCCTTACTGTGTGGGATCTATTTTTCATAATAAATAATTTAATTCAGCAATATTCCACCGTATCTTGGTATAATACCCACATCTACGGCTATGATTCTCGTTTCGTCAGTACCTGGGCTGATGGCAACGTGTTTACACAGATTAAACTATTGTTCTCAGACCGTAGATGGGTCGATATGCTGCAAGAACGGCACAATGATCGTATTTTGGTTAGAATTTATTGGTGTTTACTTAACCGTAGATACCGCTTTCACAAGAAAATAAAGAATTATTTCAAGCAATTATGATTTATTACTCCGCGCCAATAGTATACAGACTTTAAATAGCTTTTCACGTAAGATAAACAAGAGAAACAAACAAATTCATTTTCGAAAGCCAGTAAAAACACATTTCTTGCAAATTACATTTAAAAAATTTTGTGTGTTTATAGTGAAACATTTTTCTATATTCAGAAACCGTCCCAAACAGCACAAAATGTTATGTAAATATTAGCAAATAATACTAATTAGACATTTAAATGTAACGCTTTTATATCTTAGGAAAATATTTGTTAAATATTTTAGGTAAACATATACAAAATATTTGAAATAAATCTTACGTAAATGTTTTAATCAAATATTAATCAAATATTCGAAATTGCTTTATAAAAAATATTTAAAATAAATAATAATATGATATTTTAAATAAATCAATTTAAAATATTTGAATTAAATTTTCCAAACATTTAAAAATTATATTTATGCAAATTTGTAAATAATACAATAATTTTAAATCAGTTTACAAAAAGTTAAATTATATTTAAATTTTTTTTGTTTTCTTCTTTACGTTTACAAAACAACATTATTAATACGTGAGTAATATCAAAAACATTTATCACATTTATTTATTTATTCACATAATACAAATACACAAATATCATAAGTATTGCAACATAACATACAGGGTAGTCCATTTATTCAACAAAGTCTAATAACTTCTGTAATAAAAAAGATACAAGATCAATATTTGGCAGAGTTATAGACAGTTATAAAATGCACGTTTTAAAATTATTTACTAGTACACAAGGTGCTCCAAAAATTTAGGACAAACCAAACTTATGTTTTTTTTTTAAATAGAATACCTTATATTTTATTTCAAATTTGGATCCGGCTTGTTTTTTTCAATTTTTTAATAAGGATTTGGTATATCTATAATGTATGTTGTAAAAATTATAATTTGTTTTATGCTAAAATTGTGTTCAATCGAACGCCCTGTATCTTTTTTGCAGAAACATTTGATGTGTTCTTTATCTTAGTGAAATGGTACTTATAGTTTAATTTTATTTTGTAAAGGAATTTTTTGAAATTCCACTCATTTTATACAGGGCGAGACAAAAGATAAATCAAAATTTTTTTCTATTTTTTTAATAGAATGCGCTATATTTTATATAAAATTTTTAAAGATATTTTATTGTTCTATCAATTTTATATAGCATTTCCTATACCCAAATTTGCTATTTTAAGAGATATTTCAAGTTTAGTTACGAAACTCGACATCTCTTTAGATTTCTAATAATAATCAATATAGTCATGAAAAACTTGATCCAATTGTTATTTTCAGTTACAGTTACCCTATAATTTTGCAATTATACTTATTATTTTCCTGCGTTATTTAAAAATTGGTGGCATGTTTTAACAGTTGCTAATTTTTAATTTGAAAATTTAACCATAAAATGTTTTGCTTAAATTTAGGAAACAATGAGAAGTATGTTATTTAAATATTTATATTTGATAATAAAAGAAGAAAACGACCTAACAATATTTAACAAAAAACAATAAACATACAACAACAAATAACAATTAATTAAATAAATAAAATAAATAAGCAATTTATTCAATTAATTAAATGTTCTATGTGCCGTCCTCCAACATCAATCGACAGTTCCATTCGATGTTGGAAAGATCGAGATAAATTTCGGCACATTTGAAATGTTACGCCTCGGAAATACTTCGTGATTCATATTTTTATGTCCTCTTTTGTGGTAGGAGCGGTCTTGTAAACTTCGAACTTCACATATCCCCAAATACCATTATCCATTTTATTATAGTCAGAAGATCTAGGTGGGCACGGAATTGGACCCCACCTTCCAATCCATTTATTTGGATAATTTTCATTTAAAAACTCAATAATAGGCCTTGTAGAATGGACAGGGTCATCATCGTGGAGAAACCACATTTGCTCTTGATGTTCTTCTAGCACAACAGTTAATAATTGAGACAAGTGATTTTGTAAAAAATTTAAATAAACATAGCCAGTTACTTTCTCTTCAAAAAAATAGGGACCAACGACATATTCCCCTACTATTCCTTCCCAAACATTTAGCGACCATCTGTTTTGAGAACGCATTCTTAGAAAAAGCGGATTACAATCAGCATAGTAGTGAAAGTTATGTCTATTGACATTATCGTTTTTATGGAATGTGACCTCATCACAGAAAAAAAATTAGATTAGAAAAATTTGGATCTTCAATAATTTTTTGATAAGCCCATTGTCAGAAAACTAATCTTTGTTTATAGTCTTGGTCATTAAGTTCTTGTATCAATTGCATATGATGGTTTCCGACTTACTTCAGGCATTTCTGTAATAATTTGGCGGTGGCTGATATGCGGATCTTGTGTTACGGCAAGAGGTACCTGAAATTCAATTTCTTCCGTTTGAATATTTTTCTCTATTTCTTTTTTCGGGTTTAACACTAAATGTTCTATCAAATCTATCCATCACTTTCTCAAAAGCTCTTCGACTTGGTTGTCTTCTTTCTGGATAACGTTGATTATAAAGTCTCTGAGTCATTTTTTTCATTACAAAAATTTATTTCAAAAGTTTCACAATATTCAAAAATAGAGAATTAACGAAAAAAAGTATCACAAAACCACAAACTTCTGTAAATGACAACTACTTTGTTATTAGATATTCTTTGTGACATACATTAAATATTGTTAATTTTACAAGTTCTCAAATTGTTGTTTTGACTTTCGTAAGACTGTCTGAAAATGGCAGAATTTTTCAAATTTTTAAATAACGCTTGAAAATTGTAACTATAATTGCAAAATTATAAGATAACTTTAATTAACTGTAACTGAAAATAATAATTAGATCAAGTTTTCATGACTTTATTGATTATTACTAAAAATCTAAAGGGATGTCGAGTTTCGTAACTAAACTTGAAATATCTCTTAAAATAGCAAATTTGGGTATAGGGAATGCTATATACCTAAAATTGATTAAGCAATGAAATATCTTTAAAAATTGGTATAAAATATAGGGCATTCTATTTAAAAAAATTGAAAAAATTTTTGATTTACCTTTGTCACGCCTTGTATAAAGTAAATGGAATTCCAAAAATCCCTTTACAAAATAAAATTAAACTATAAGTAGCATTTCATAACGATAAAGAACACATTAAACGTTTGCCACCAAAAAAAAATACAGGGAATTCGATTGAACACGATTTTAGCATAAAACAAATAATAACTTTTGAAACATACGGTATAGATATACAAAATCCTATATTGGAAGATTGGAAAAAAACAAGCCGGATAAAAATTTGAAATAAAATATGAAGTATTCTATTTAAAAAAAATAAGTTTGGTTTGTCCTGAATTTTTGGAGCGCCCTGTCTACTCGTGAATAATTTTAAACAGTTCATTTTATAACTGCCTATTACTTTGCTAAATATTATTTTTGTATTCTTTTTATTAAATAAGTTATTGGACTTTGTTAAATAAATGGGCCACCCTATATGTCAATTTTTTTTTTAAAGAAACATGAATAATTTAAAAACGGCTAAAGAAAATAATGCGTAAAGTCAACTGAAAATTGAACGTAGAATTAAAAAATTTGAAAATATACAAGGTATTCTATTTGAAAAAACTAAGTTGATGGTTACTTCCGGTACAAGCGGAAGCGCTAACAATAATCCAACTTTTTTTCAGAGAGAGCTTAAGTTAAAATATTTTTAGAATCAAATTCGAATAATTTCTCCATAAATTTCTAATGGAATCTCGTCATGATACACCCTGTATATCCCAATGTTACTACTTTATTAGGTTATTTTTTATTTATATTTAATTATTCTTAATAGTTTTTATTTATATACCCTGGAGTAAAGGAATGTTCTATCATTTCCTGTTGTTACAGTTTCTTAATTACAAAAATGTAAAATAAAATTGTTCATAATTAAAGCAGTAATCAGTTACATAAGTCGATTCTTCGATTTTTATAGCCAACTAAGAATGTTGACAGAATTTATTTATTTTATTTATCGTATGGCGATCTACAAATTCACTCTTAATAAAGGCAGAGTATGTACATACATGCATAAAACCAACACTTTTACAGATTGACTAACAATTCAAAAAATTAAAAGAATTAAAAAACAAATATACTACACGAATGCATTTGAGATATAGGCCATGGATCATAAGTCGATATCCAGGGAGGTCAGCCAATTCACAGCAGCAGGAGTGGCGTTCAGAATCTTGCTCCATTCTCCACCAAATTTTCTTATTGGGCACTCGTTGGCTATGTGAGCTACAGTTTGATCTGGCGCTCCGCAGTCGCATTCCTGGGAGTCCGAGAGTCCCCACTTGTACAGCATGGACTTGCATCTGGATGGCCAGTCCTGATGCGGTTCAGGCTACACCAAGCTTTCCTAGCCATTTGCATTCCTGGGAGAGGGACGGTAGGATCCTCATGGTCATTATGGCTAAAATCGTGATTAAATGTCCATTTGGTTTTCCAAGCTTCTCTGATGTGAAATGGCTCATGGTCGGTTAGTACTTTATCTTGCCAAATGGGTTTCCGGAATTTAAGACGACGGCCCGGAGCATTATCCAATATCGTGTGGATTGGCAGAATTCTAGGGTGTTCAGGATCGTGTAGTTTGGCCCATTCGCGAGCAGCAGCTTGTTGTCTTCTCAAGTCCGGTGGGGCTAAATTCGTCAGTGCGTGAAGCCAGGGTACCGGAGTGGACTTTAGGGTTCCTGATATAATTCTCATGGTATCGTTGAAGTGCACGTCGACTTTGTTTGTATGAGAACTTTTATACCACACCGGTGCACAGTATTCTGCCGTTGAGAAAACAAGTGATTGAGCTGCCGTTCGTAGTGTTTCTGCTTTTGCTCCCCAAGTAGTCCCAGCCAGTTTTCTAACTATGTTGTTCCTGGTTTTTAGTTTCTGCCCAGTTAACTCCAGATGTCTTTTATATGTTAGGGACCGGTCTAGTGTAACGCCAAGATATTTGGGGTGGCTGTTGTGTTTTACTCTTTTACCACAGAAAAAACAATCTCAAATCATCTGCTGTAAATTTACAAGTTACGATAGCACAAGGCGACTTTGATGTCATAATACAGCTTGTTTTAATAAATAACCAACACACAGTTATTTGTGATACGGTCATAATTTCAAACCATCAGGTACCTACTGGCGTTAACAAATCGTCAAGTGGCGCTCTCTTCTGTAATCAAGTGTTTACCGCTAGTGTGTGGGGATATTAGGGTGACACGTGTAGTATTCTATGCTTAGATTCCTACCAGTTGAGTTTAGTATTTGTTAGTGTGATCAAATACACTACTGTTTACCTATGTGAATTTATCAATCGGACATTGTGTAAGTAATTTTTCTTCAATATGAATTTAGAGAACCTATATCAGTGGCGAATATCTAAAAGAGTACATTTCAAACTATCTATAAATAACTATTAGGTTTAAAACTTTTATCTATCAATATTTTATTAGAATTTATTGTGGTACCAAATTTTAAGACTCGGCCATAATGGGTTCATAATTGATTTTTCCAGACCAGGATTTTGCTACAAGAAGCAATGGACATGATATCCGTCAAAAAAAATTACGTAGTCAAGATGTTTATTGCTCCTCCCGAGTCAAACATGCCCACAGATTTGGATTCGGCTGATAAGGATGATGAAGGTTTGGTCGGCAATTATCAGCACTTGCAAAAGTGAGATTTGTAAATAACTGTCGCTTTGGTTCACATGATATCGACAATATTCTAGACGGGGAAGACCCTCAAGACTTTGCTCTAGATAATACTGCAATACTGCACCCAACGATCAACTTGCAGAAAAAAAAGTAGAAAACCTTCTATGCAACTTGTTTGGACTGATGGTGTTCTAAAAAAGACAACTTAATTTTCCCAATGTAGTTATTCTAAATTTCAAAATTGTGCTCCAACAGAGTTATTTGAGAAATTTTTGACGATCATGTTTTCACGCTCTTGCAGAATGAAAATCGGATGTACGCCTTGTTTCTGAATTCCCATGATCCTAAAGTTGCGAAGGATAAACTGACATGTTTACATAGCAATATTAGTTGTTAGTGGCTACAACATTTTGCTGGGTAGAAAAGTTACTGGGATAGCGGAGATGATATGGAAAATACAATCAATGCGTCGAGACCGATTAATTCAAATAATGAAGTACTTACATACTGCTGATAATACAAAACCGCAACATAAAGACAAATTATCGTAGATTCTTCAAGCCTACGAAGGATATGAGTTATGATGAGTCCATGATCAAATAGTTCGGCAGACATGGATGCAAACAATTCAATTGTAGGAAACCCATTAAGTTCGGTTGTAAGGTATAGTGTTTGAACACAGTGGAAAGCTACCTAGTAAATTTCGATGTATAACAAGGTAGTACCACTACTTAAAACAACGAATATGATAGTAGTTTTGGTAAAGCTGTTTAAGTATCAAAACCTAATCTTATAGGAATGTACTTCAAATATATGGGTGGGACAGATTTTATCGATGAAGACGTTGACAGATATAGAATAAGTATTCGTTCGAAGAATTGGTATTGGCCAATTTTGCGATGAAGCTATACACAACTCTTGGATTATTTACAAGAAAATCCCTAGAGATGCCACTAAACTATGTTTCCGTCAAGAAATTGCAGTCATGTACCGCAGGAAATTTTAAGTTCTACAAAAAATTGTGGCCGTCTCTCAACTATCCGCAATAGTTTCAGTCTAAACCAAATTTGAGATGACATAAGATATGACTCCTTCAATCATTTACCTAAAAGCTTTTCCAATAAGAAAGGAGAGCGCACAAGCGTTAAACAATTATTTTGTTCAATTCTGTTCAATAAAGCATCTTCCAAGTTTGTGTCGATTTTGGCCTAGTGTGACCATAGTGTCACTTTTTAAAAAAAATTAATTTTCTTTTTAATTTTAAAAAATTGATGGGTTTATTGCAACTGGGCTTGAATTTGAGTTAAACTTCTAAGAAGCGACCTAATCTCACGGTACCCTACAACAAAAATAATCTTTTTGGGCGACTTTAACGTTTACCACAAAGAATGTCTTAGATCCACAAGAACTGATCCACAGGGCAGAGCAGCTGAAGTCTTCGCTATCAACAAATCTTTGCATAACTTAACCAAGAACCAACATATTTTCCTTGCGCAGACGAACAAAGCCCAAATCCATTAGATCTCTACCTTACCACTTACCACAAATCTTACGACTATAATTTGTGCTCCTTTGGTCGCTGATTATGGTCTTATTACTGTGGAATTCCCAACAAATTAAAGTCAACTAAAAATGTCCCAAAAGCGAACTTTATGGCACTACAACTCCGCCGATTCGGAGGGTCTCAGAGATTTATTTTCTGCTTTTCTGGGAAGAGTTCTTGTCTTTCAGTACAACCTTACGCTGAAATATGTCAACAGGTCACCTGGGTGTATTAAACTTTCATTTTGCACGCCTAACAAGGCGTCCAAACGTCCAAAAAACAAACCTTGGATCCTTAAGTCTTGTGGATGAGGCGAGACCTGCAAAGATGCAAACTCCCAGAAACATTTTTCAAAACTCCCTCCTGAAAACCGCGCGTCTTTTATACAGGTAAGAAACAAGTACAATCACACCATCACTCACTCCAAAGATACGTTCAACACACGCATAAAAAGCAAAATTATCATCCCAGGAAAAAAATCGTCAATCAAAACATCTTTTCCACCCACTGTACCTTGAACATACCATCTTATTTTCTCCCTTCAAAACTTACCTTATTTCCTCACAAAATGTTTGATATAATTTTCAAAACCAAACAGGTTCACAATATCTTACCTTTAGTTATCAACCAAAGTCCCCAATAGAATAAAATGATCATCAACATCTCCATTCTTTGATACAATTATAGAAAAACATCAACATCAACCTGATACACCTGAAAAACTGACCAATAAGGATTTTGCCAGCAAAGGTTCATAACAGATCTTCTCACTCTTGTTACTAACGATTGTGAATAATCCATCATTTTTTGGCAAATCACAAAATTGTCGTTTTAGACATATCTAAAGCATTTTACTAAGTTTGGCACGCAGCTCTGCTTAATAAACTTTTACCTTACGGTATTCCCCGAAACTCTGCGACTGATAACTACCTTTCTAATAGGAGTATATCTGTTGTGATTGACGGGCACATGAGCATTTCTTATCCTGTTAATGCAAACGTACTCCAAGGTTTCATCCTTGCACCCACTCTATTTCTGTTGCACATCAATGACTTGTTTTGCTCCACTATTAATCCTATTCATAACTATGTTGAATCGCTCTCCTGCAATCTCCAAACAATCCTTGACTAGGGAGTTAAGAACCTAGTGCAATTTAACGCTTAACGTCGCTCTTTGTCGCGCAAAAAGTAGGCAACAAACACCTTCAGATAATCGAGAACCATGCTAGAGGAGAAAGACAGTTTTCATATTGTTGGCATCACATTTGAACATGATCTTAACTGGTTTTAGTATATCACTTCAATGGCTACATCAGCTGCTAAAAAGCTAGGATTTTTTTTTGATCCCTAAATACTTTTCTTCCTCTAACCTTTATACATTGTATGTTTTACAAATTAGACTTGGCATAGAGTACTGCTTTTACATATAGAGAGCTGCCGCTCCATCAACACTAAATATCATTGATTTAATTCAAAAGAATGCTGTCCGGTTCATTTATGATCCAAACTGACAAAAAATTTCCCTCCCTAGCCCACCGACTTGTCGTAGGTGACCTTTTGCTGTCTTATAGATACTATCATGGACTGTGTTCCAAAGAATTATCTTTAATAGTTTCGCTCTTAGAAAACCCCAACAGAACCACAAGAAAAACATCGAACATGAATCCATTCACCGTGCAGCTCCCTACGCACAGGACCTCTATCTTCTCACTCACTTTTATACCAAGAGTCTCTAGACTATGGAATAAACTTTCCACCTATGTCATCCCCACTGACACAAACCTTCAATCTATTAAATCACGTGTTAACAGACTAAATTTGACGTCACACCCTCTTCACACTCACGATGCGCTAGCGCTTAGGCTTCGGCATTTGTGGAGTGTTTTAAATATAAAAAAAATTGTCTATTATGTTAACATTTAGTTATTCAAGTGCAACACGTGACAGCGGTTTTGTCATTGGAGTTTTATTTTGCATGTTTATTTTAAACATATGGAAAATTATGAACAAAATCTAGTCAGAAATTTTTTTAAAAATAATTTTTGTTTAAATGTGGAATGAGAAAATGGGCATATGACGCTTTGATACCAACTTGAAAATAACAATAGATGAAAGTAAATAAAAATGAAAGAGTAACATCGGGTATACACAGAAAACAGTAAAATTTAATGCTGATCTACTTATCGCATTCTTTCGTTTTTCTTTGCATAAGTTCAGATTACATTCAAATTTTAATTGCGCACAAAAATATGGTTCTCAGTATTTCATCAATTTTGTTAATTTTTTCTGTTAAGATCCGTTCAGAAAAACAACAAAATGATATAAATATAAATATTAAACATGAAACTTAAATATAAAATGCAAATAACTGATTCAAGTTTTATATTTTTTTGTGTAAAATCAGTATACAAAAAAATTGACGTAACGAGATTCTGCGGTTGATATCAATACGTTTCGAATTTACACCCAGACGTGTTATTGACTTTTCGTCTACTTTTCACTTTACAAATTCAATTTTTTTTTGTTAGACACTTTTTATTAGCGAAACATCGTGTTTGCAAAAAAAACTTTCGATTTTGATACAACGGTTTTATCATCAATCACTTTTACTTTTCGTTTTCGCAAAACGAGATTTGGGATGATGGGTTCGTTATTAAGATATTGATTAGATAAAACAAAAGCATTTAATAGTAACTAGGATGAGTGTTTGTTATACCTTTTGATGATGTATTTGCGTACAATGCAAATTAGTTGCGTGCTCGAGCGCGTGCCTGCGTACCTACGTAACCGCATTCGTGTTTAATAACAAATTTATTTAATTATTAACGCTTCAGTGTTCTGACAATTTATTAATGAAGAAATTTTGGTAATTTTATTGGCATGCATTTGTTAATTAAACATTGTCGTCAGAAGTTGCTCAAAATTTAAACAAGAAAATTTAATACAACTGATGACCGTAATATTTAAAATTCATTCCATTAAATTAAATTAAAATAACGTCCATTAAATTCTTCTGATTGTAGTTTTTTTTTATTCTTTTTAATCTAAACGTGATTCAATTGAAATCAAACTTTATTTACTGTATATACATATAAAAAAAAAAAAAATATTAAAAAATTTTTTTTTTTATAAAATTTAAAAAAAAAAAAAAAAAAAAAAAAAAAAATTAAAAAAAAAAAAAAAAAAAAAAACATTTTTACAGTGGATTCGGTTATTCTTACATTGTTACCTTCAAAAAAGTAAATAAATCCAAATAAATAAAATGAACAATATAGAAAAATAAACAAATATTTTTATTTATTTTAACTGTTTTTCCTCCCTGTGTTTTTCTCTTATTCTTATTATCTTTTCTATCTATTTGTTTTTTTCACATTTCTCCCCCAATATCGTTTTCTTTCTTTTCTTATTTTCTTAGTTCTTCACACTCTTCTTCTATACCTTCAATGTTTTTCTATCTTTTTCCACATAATTTTTATTTTCTTCATTTTCCACTTTAAATCTTGCTATCATCTTTTTTATATTTTTTCTCCCTTCTTTCATTAAATATGCAGGCAAATCTTCTGTTGTACTTTTTTTCTTTAATTTTGGTTTTTTCCTGCTTTTGATTATCCCCATCTGTTTCTGTTATTTCTTCTATCATACTCCAGCTTCCCTTTCTTCTCTTCTCAATTACTTCTTTTGCATATCCTCCTCTTTTCATAGTATATCTTTTATTTTTTTTTTGTCCTTTATTTACTTTTTTCTATTTGTTGCTTGTAGTTTCTTACATTCCTCTTTTTTTTTCATACTTTTTTGTACCTCATTGCCTTCTTTGCTGCGGTTATTCTAAATTATCTTCTAATTTTTTATTCCCTCTTCTAGTAATGTACGCTTTTCTTTTCTCAGATTCCATTTGCAATTCCATTCTCATGTTCCACACCACATAACGTGACACTTTTAACAAGTTTTTTTAATAGCTATTCCTTTTTACCATATCCTTTCAAAATACTTTCTCCCCCAAACTCTCACATTTGTCCCAGTATTTTCTACCTTTTTTGCCAAATTCGGTATTTGTCCTTTATTACTATTATTATATTTTCAAAAATTTTTTTTTTTTTTTCAAAATGCTTAGTAAATAGTCTAGAGCAACTAGAAATACACCATTAAATTGTAGAAATATAACTTTCTTAAAACATCTAGACAAAATGCATATAAAATACACAACATGTGCATGTAAGGAAACTACACAATACTAGTTATTGTAGAAATACTTAAATAGAAACGTTAAATTTAGTAATAACCGTCCTATAAAATACGCCACTGGATGGGCGTGTTCGTCGAATAAATTAATATTCAATGGACAAAAACTGATAATTGAATCTTAAAGAGCTCACACAAATAAGAGTGACTTTATTGAGGTTAAATATAAAAACTCACGTTAAGTACCGGTAATCGACGATACATCTAATAGAAAACTAAAAATCGCAAACATGTGATACTAACTTTTAAAAGATCTTTCAAATTACATCAATAAAATATAAAGCGCAAGAATTATGTTGGTAAACAAGCAGGATTTCCATTTATTTGGGTTATCGATGAGTAGTCGGTTCGTATTTCTAAATCGGACAAATAGTTGTAAAGACAGATTAAAAGAGAGAATCAGTAACAAAGATGTCCTCAAATGGATACATAGATAAGCCCAGGGGTCAGCTAGTTTATTTTCAATAGTCACTTTGACGGGGCAAATAGTAGCCGTTTTAAAATAGCAAATAGATAATAACGGTTTTGGAAGTAATGCTGAAGTTATCTCTCAATTAAGCAACCATAATTGAATAAATTACCTCATATTTAAAGAGGTCATATTTAAGAGGGTAATAAATCCTCCGATAATATTAAGAACTTAACATGAGGCTTATTTCCGTTACTAGTTAATTAATAATAGTGCTTTATTAGATTTTTCCAAATTTTAGAATTGGTGATTTACATCTTTCTGCGTCAAGACACAATTCGAACAGAGAAAAAAAAAGAACATTTAATTATCGGATGAGATTAAACAGTAACCAACTTACATAAATTAGATATCCCTAATTATAAATGATTTTGTCACCAAAATGCTCGACTGTAATTTAAATTGCCTAACTACCAAAGTAAAATTACCCACAAAGTCAAGAAACCTCAAACATTGTCACCAGTGACCACAAAAGGAATACATTAGAAGAAAAATTACCGGCACAAATTACTAATTCAGAAATGTCTTCTTTAATAAAAAATTATATTTTCAGGAGGAATTTAATTCATTTTAATTATTATAGTTTTGTTCATTTTAGTGAAACAAACTTAGATAAGAAAATAGGATCTATAAAATTTTTTCGTTCGTGTATTTAAATATTTTTGTCACTACTTATATAGTGTTGTTTACAATATTATTTTAACAAAATCTTTAGTGTTTAGATTTTTAATGTTATTTGTTAAATTTTTATGTTTGTCTGATTTATCCTCGTTTTGCTGTCTACGGTTTCAGGTTCTTGTAGAAGTAACAAAAATTTTAATTTCGAGATGGTTTCTATTCAACAAGTTATTTGGTTTAATCCACCAAATTAAGTACATATCAAAAAATTTAGAACTTATTGAGGAGTATTAAGAAATATGCTAAATCTTTTCCAAAATTGTGCATTCTGTATGAAAACTTTAGTTTTCAATGGTTTTAATCCGGATGTAATTTTTTTCAAGATACACAATGAAGTACAAGAATTTAATTTAATTTTTCTATTTTCAGACAATACTTCAATATTTTAAAACCTCTTCCCACGAGAAAAATTCAAGTTTCATTAGTCAAACCCTTCTAAATCATAAATTATTTCTAGTTTGATTAAACTGTTCAAACAAATTTCAACACAAACAAAAAACAATAGTTTTGAATTCTAACCTACTTTTCAGCGTTTCTGTTTACTAGCCTAAGGTTGTTTGTTTTCTTTACAACCTCCTTCGCTTATGTGCTACGCCTTACTCAATTTTTCATGTTTATCTTTGCTACTTTTTGTTTTCGAGTTATTTGTTATTTTAAAGTTTTTTTTCGCTTTTTTCGTTTCACAAAATATTTCAAACAAACTAAATAACAAAAAAATATAAAATTTGAATCAAACTTTCCTTTTATTAAAGGAATTGATATACCTTGTAAACATCAATCAAATAACTATACAAGCCATATAACAAATAACAAATCAAGTGTGTTAGGATTCAAATAAACAAGAAATATACCTGCAATCTAATCACTTATAACTAAATTAAGTTTACAAAATCAAAATAACGTTTCACGGGTTATTTACATATTTTATACGGGATTAACTTTACGGAAAAAATGAAAATTCAAATTGATTACGTGATTGTTAATTTTTTTATTAGCATAAAACAACTTATCTAATTAAACGTTTTGTGCGCTCATATAAAAATATCTTAACCTTGCGCATCTTGTCAGTTCAATATATTAAAAATCGCACCGAAAGTTAATGTGCACGTAATTACGAAAACACTTTGCCACAGTTTATAATTTACAACACGAATTTTAAAGCCCTTCTTAATTTTGGTTTTTGTTTACATAGTTACTTAAAGCAAAAACATTAGTCATGAACTGACGGTGAACTCAGGTTTGAGATGAGCCAGAGGTTGTTGTGGCAGAACGTACGACGATGGAAACAAAGACGAGAAGTATATTCAAAACATTTTTTAAGTAACGCAGAAACTGGCGCATTGTTAAGAAGAGAACAGAGAAAAGCACTCCTAGCTAACTTCAAATCCAAATCCGTTCGTTGACTAGCTTCCAAACAGGCAATTGTGGCTACTCGTATGAGGTTGAGTATGACTCATTTTGAAAAAGTGTCTGAATTAATTTTAATAAACGTATGTCATGGTTAGTATTATCTTTTATGCAGGTTTCTGCATTACCGATACCAAAGTAATTATAGTAGAGTTAATCAAATGTCAATCATTTTCTTTAATTTTCTGCAATTTATTTTAATGAATTATGTAGTTATTAAACCCCCTTATATGTACTATTCTTATACGAGGGATATTAAATCAATAATCAAAACAAAACGTGAAAATGGAAAATGTTATAATACTAATTAATTGTCGACATACTACTAGTCCACAGTCTCATATCCTCTCTCCGTCACTAAAATCAAACCAGCGCGCTAGCGATGGTGACGGTATTATTTCGCAAATAATTGATTTATAGACCAATTTCTCCCTACAGTATAGACAGCCGTGTTTACACTCATGCGTTTGAATATGAATTTTTGTATTGAAAAATCTTCTGGGGATTTTAGTTATTTGAAATTGCCAGTTCCGATGATTTATCTTCATTTGCTCGCAAAAGTTATACCTCATTTCCTATTTGCTGACTGTCGCGAAAAGGTGTACATGGAAAATGTTGTCTAAAAATTGAACAATTAGACATGTGCTTTGTAATATCGATTGAAGTAAAATCATCCCATTCAAATTAGGGAATAAGTCTTCGACTACTGTTCCTGTGTAAGTACCTTTTTTACTTTCCTTTGTTTTAATAAAATATTTGCTATCACGGGTTCTATTAATTGCAGGCACCTTTTTTTTTTTTTTGTGGGTTTTCCTCTTTGGCTTCTTCTGCTGGTCACTGCAGACGTACTCCGTTTTAATTAATCAATGGATCTTTAATTATGGTTATGCTGGCAAGGATAATAATCCAAAAATTATAAAATATCGAAGTGGGTCTGGTATTATCACCAACGTTGGAATTTCAACCTACCTTGGAACCGCCTTCTGGTCAAGGACACCACCCAAGATAAGCCTGTTATCTGGTTCTTTGTGAGCAGCCCAGTAACTGTTATCAACGGAGTCCATTTTGGTTTTCCTTTTCTTCATTGGATAATAAAATATTAGATTTGGATACGAAAGCTGTCACATCTGCCGATTAACTGTCGAACACCGAAGACTTCCTATTTATACAAGCTAAGTTAATTCTTTTATGCATGTCATTCATAAATTTTGTCGCGTTCTATGTATACGTACCGCGGCCGTGAGTTTAGCAACGTACCTTTTGGCGCTGTATAGATAATTTTGTGAACTAGAAAGATCTTTCCAAGTACCTGATTAATTTTGTGCGCTTTGAAACTATTTAAATAATCGGCCAAGGTCCGGTACTCTCCGTAATTGTTGTCAAGTACATTCCGAACAATATTTGCCACGTGAATCGCTTGCATGGAAAAATCGGTGCTACGACTGTCAAAGGTGTATAATACGCTAACCTATTTGGGGCGTTTGTGCCTCGAATTTGTATTCGTGCCTTAACTCGCTCTCGTGAATTATTATTATTTTATAACTATATTTTGCTATTAATTCTAAATGATATTATCTATTGTTGTGTCGATGTGTTTCTATGTGTGTTAATTGAACTCTAGTCGCTATAATAATATACATATTTCTATCCACGTACGGTTTGTTTCTGTGTCTACGAGTTCCTAGTGGCTCTAGATATCTCTTATACGTAATCCTAGGTGGCGCCTTATAAATTATTCGTGCAGTGTAGAAGCCTTCATTTCGAACGATTCTCAATCAGCCCACGACCACTTCCGACTAAGAGGAGCTGCCGGCAGGCCTTCTAGCACTGTTATATATTTTTTTTAGTTTGTTTACAAATAAACCAAAAAAATTTTAAAAAAAATTTAACAAAAAATTATTAAAATAGAAAGGAGGGGGGAGGGGTGGGGTGAGGTTAAAAAAAAAATAAAAAAAAATAAAAAAAGTAGATAAAAAGTAAAAAAAAAAAAAAAAAAATAATTTTTTTTTTTTTAATTTAAAAAAAAAGAAAAAGAAAAAAAATTTAAAAATTAAATAAAAAAAGAGGAAAAAAGTTTAATATATTAAAAAATAAAATAATAAAAAAAAAAAAAAAATAAAAAAAAAAAAAAAAAAAAAATTTAAAAAAATAAAAACAAAAAAAGATAAAAAGTTAAGAGGGAAGGGGAGGGGGGTGGGAGGGAAAAAAAAGAAAAAAAAAAAAGAGGGAAAGGGAAAGAAAAAAATAAATTTTTTTAAAAAAATTTTTTTTTTTATTTTTTTTTTAGAAATTGGGGTGTTTATTTATTTAAAAAAAAAAAAAAAATAAATAAAAAATTTTTTTTGTTCTTCTTTTATTTTTTTTATTAATTTGTGGGTTTTGTGTTCACTTTTTTTAGTAAAAAATTAAAAAAAAATAAAATTTGTGTGGGTGGTTATTTACTGTCAAAAATGAACGACGAGACAATTACACACAAAATAAAAAAAATTGAAAAATGTGTTACGGTTTTATTTTATAAACAGACAATACGTGTGTTGAGAGACACGAAATATAAATTTAGAAAACGTAGGTCGCGATTAAAACGTTACGACAAAAGTTGTATTTGGCGCGCATTTTGCGAATTTTTAATTGGTTAAAAATAAATATCGATTTAGATTCCGAGACAAAACCGATATTTTTGTCTTTTTACGTTTTTCTTGTTGCTTACTCTATGGGTGGTGTTTAGACTTAATTATTAATTAAAATTTACACAACTAGTTTAAATGTGTTAAAAGATTTCCAATAACAATTGGTTAAAGTTATATTGCTTAAACCTACCCACGTTCAGATACGTTACATTTTCTCTGCATGTTATATCTGGACAACTTTCTGGGGTATTAGAGTGACTGATTAAAACCTTTCTTTTCGTTTAAGTATTACACCTCAGTTTCGCATCACACAGCTACAGGCAACCGGTGGTTATCACGTTTATCAGATAAGGATTGGTTATGCTTTATAACCTAAACGAGGAACCCTAACGTTTCCAGTTCTTTTTAAACATCTTCCCTAAGAAGAATCCTGTGGTTACGCAATTTAAGAACACTGTCAAACTCGTCGTTATACTCAGTATACTATTGGCGCGGAGTAATAAACCTGTCAGAGTTATCGAATCTCCCGTATTGCAGTGGCGTAGGTACCTGATTACGTTTGGAAAATCATATTTTTAGTAGGTAAATATATTATAATAGTAAAATCTACCTTGATATGAATTATTATGTGGTTATATGTTATTTATTTTATTTGTATAGTAGATCACATTACAAATTTTACTTCTTACGTATTATATACCATTATTTTTGTATCTTGGTATAATACCCACATCTACGGCTATGATTCTCGTTTCTTCAATTTACCTGGGCTGATGGCAACGTGTTTACACAGATTAAACTATTGTTCTCAGACCCTAGATGGGTCGATATGCTGCAAAAGCGGCACACTGATCGTATTTTGGTTAGAATTTATTGGTTTTACTTAACCGTAGAAGTACCGCTTTCACAAGAAAATAAAAATTATTTCAAGCAATTATAATTTATTACTCCGCGCCAATAGTATACAGACTTTAGCAAAAAACTTCTACTTTTGGGACTTCGTTCATCAAATTACAGCTAAATCTTAGTGTCTAAGTGTCTCATTTATTGTTTATGGGTGTTAAACTTATGTACATTATGACATTAAATGGTTTTGATCTTTTAGTTTTAAGTAAAACCCTATTCGGTGGTACACTCAGCAACCGAAAGTTTATAATCAGCTCAATATGGGCTTAGCGCTTCAATTTGAACGGTTGTTGCGAAATCAAAAGTTTTTTTGGGTTTGCGGGAGGTATTTACCTCGTTAGATAAGTTAGTTAAGCGTTGTCTCGTTACATGTTTGACCAGATAAATGGCCGTGTGTAAGTAATATATGTACACCGAGTATTCATATCAGACAATTGTCAATTGAAACATTAACACTACGATTGGTGTTGCTAAAGCTTAACAGTAACTCCGGTGCGTTATTCGTATAAATTATTTATTGTTAAGCAAGACTCCTGCAAAATTACGTGACGACATCCGACAGTCTCTTTTTCTTTCATTCTCATTTTAAATTGTTTGTTTTTCTTTTATAATTAATTGTTGTGTTATTCTGTTAAATCTAGTGTATTTGGGTTTAAGTAAAACCTTTTTGATTTTCTGTTGGTTTGGTTTTATTTTCTCTTTTACTTAGCAGGTGTCCTTGTTAGGACAACGGTTTAATTTCTTTGAATTCCTTAAGGATCCCTCACTCTACAACTACGCCGTGCTGTTGTATCTAAACAATATATTTTCTACGAACCTAATATGCTAAATTGATCCGTATTTGCTTTTATGCTTTTATTTGTGTTTTTTTCTAGAGCCGTCGTTTATCTGTAAACCTCAACCGTTACAAGTGTAGTAGGTACTTCATTTATTATTAAAAATTGTGTACCCTCCTATTTAGAATTTAGAACTGGCTTTGTAATATTTGGACTTCTTCTCTATCATCTCCCCAGTGAAAATTTTTTTACCAAACCTAATCTTGTGCAAAATTATCTTTTGAACATAAGTTCGGCAGACTTGTTCAGTAGATAAAATTTTCGACTTTCCTGTTTTGCATTAAGAACAGACCTAATTTTAATTTTAGATCAACCGGTTCACTCATAATTGCACGCAAAGATTGCTTCAAGGTTTGGATATACCTTTTAGCTTGCCCATTTGTCGTTGGCTGGTATGGGGCTGTGCATTTACGTACAATTCCATTTCATTTTAAAAAATTTTGAAACTTTATTAATTTTAATTAACGTCCATTATCACTGACCAACTTATTTGTAAACCGAATTTTGTAAATGTCTCCCGTAGCATTTTGTTACGGTTTTTTTTGTAAACAAACTCAAAAATATAGCAGTGTTAGAAAGCCTTGCCGGCAGCTCCTCTTAGTCGGGATTGGTCGTGGGCTTATTGAGAATTGTTTGAAATGAAGGTTTCTACACTGCACGATGAATTTATAAAGCGCTACTTAGGATTACGTATAAGAGATATATAGAGCCACTACGAACTCGTAGACACAGAAACAATCCGTACGTTGATAGAAATATGTATATTATTATAGCGATTAGACTTCGATCAACACACATAGAACCACATATATACAAAAAAAAAATGTTTGCAATTGATAGCAACGTGATAGCAAATATTTTATTAAAACAAATAAAAGTACAAAAGAGTGCTTCACACAGGAACAGTAGTCAAAGACTTATTCCTAATTTGAATAGGATAATTTTACTTTAATTGATACTATAAAGCACATGTCTAATTGTTTAATTTTTAGACAACATTTTCCATGTACACCTTTTTACGACGGTCAGCAAATAGGAAATAAAGTTCTTCTTCTACATCTTCGACATATAGTAGTTCTTCAAAGTATTCTTTCCATCTTGATATAATTTCTGTTACGTTTTTCAACAGGTTACCGATTTTACTTTTGAATTCTGTATTTTCGTTTTTGTTCTTGATTCTTAATGATTGGACAGATGTAGTAGAATAATTTTTGTTATCTATGCTTTTTCTTCTAATTTCTTTCCAAATTCTTCCCAAGCTTTTCTTTCGCTTTTAATACCATTTCTTTTGTTTTTCTTTCTTTGTTCTTTACACAATCTATAATTCATTTTATTCTCGTTTGAAAATACCTTTTCCAACATTCTTTTTAATTTTTATTTCTTTTTAAATTTTTTTATTTCACCATCTTGTAACGGTTGTAGTTCACAAATAATAATAAAAGAAAACGACGGCTCTAGTGGTACAACCTAGAGAGAAAAATATATTGCCTCGAAGTAGCGCACTAAATTCGTGGAGGATCCAGTATTTTTAGTAGTTAGCTTAGCACAGCAGTGCCGGCTTAGTCGGTGAGTTGGAGAGGTGCTTGAGGAACTGTAAAGAAATAGACTGCTACCTAACGAAGCGCCACCTGCTGAATATTGGAAAGAAATAAAACCGACCAACAAGAATTTAATGAATTTTACTAAAAGTCTAATACGCTAAAACGGACACAAATCAGAAAGACAAATAGACAATTAAATGTAGCAAATAATAATTATAGTACTAGGAAAATATGTGAGAAGTAAAGAGAAACTGTCGCATAAGATTTGTAAGCGTTAGCAACAACAATTTAATTTAAACTCGCAATCAATGTGTCGAAATTCAGGTAAGCTTTTGTTTGGTTACACCCCAAATTAAAGTTAACGTTCCAATTGAGGATTGGTTACTAAGAAACTCGACGTACACAAGTTAAGTTTTTCATGGTGACTTAAAAACTAAACTTAAACTTGGAATAACGCGGTAAGTAGCTCCCGCCAGCCCAAAAGGCCTTTTGTTTTAGCTTCATCCACTTTATCTAAAGCGCCCAAGCTCTTATGAGCTGAGTTAAGATCAAAACACGTCGGTTGATGGAGTCTACCCCCGAGCAAAATTTACTTATATACTAGAGATTCAAACCGTTTAATGTCAGATGTACGTGAGCTTCATACGCATGAATAGTGAATAAGTATCTTAAACAATAAACTTAACTGTATTCTGTAGTATGCAATTCCGAGAAGAAAGGTTCTTGCTAACAACAGTGTTTGACAGTTTCAGAAAATAGGTAGCCCCAGGATTTCCCTTAGGTGAAATACACCACGAAGAACGGAAGGCAAATATATTCCCTCAAAATAGCAAGTAAGCAGCGTGAACGACTTTTCAGCTTGTTGAGTTCATCGACCGTTGGCAGCTTAATTGTAGGCAAAACCGTGGTATTCGTCACGTTATATAGCGAAGGATTATTAACTAGTCATTCCAGCACCTCCAGGAATTATCCAGAATGTAATATACACGTAGAGTATGAGGTCAAGACACGTGCTAAAGCATACGTCGTAATTAGAATTTACATTACCACGAAACAACAAAAAAACTGGAAAAAGAAATACTTACGGCGAATGCGGTCGGATTTTCATTTACACACCAATTTAACTTGGAATTATTGAAACCACATAAACACTTTACGTATAAACTTTTAGCTTCACGAAGCACACCGAAGACTCCCAATAGAAGGAAATCGCAAAATGTCCGCTAGTTGTCTCGATAATTTTGTGGATTAAAAGAATCCAGCAATGGAAACCGTAGCGTGCGCGGCAAATTCGATTTTCATTGTAACGTGCTACTCACAAAAAACGTTATTAATAAGGATTGCGACATACGTTCTAGTTCGAGAAATTTGAACCGTAACATTCTTGATTGTTTTTCCTTTCTATATTTTATTACTTCACATTTCTCTTTTGCCGCGCTCAGTATTATTGTTTTGTATAACTATTTTCCACGATTCTTCTATTAAATTTCTTTCCATTATTTGCTTATTTTCATCTATTTTCTTTGTTACTTCTTGCATGAATTCTCTTGCTATTTCTGGATTCAAAAGTTTGTAGACTTTGGTATTTTCTATTGTTAGTCTAATATGTTTTTTGTTTTTTATTTTTTTTGTTATCTTTCTTTTTATTTTGGCTGGTTACTAAGTATATCAGTTTCTCTGTAGATTTTCAGGTCTAAAATTTCTTTTTATTTAACATTCGTGGTATTAATACGTAATCTATGATTGATATTTTTTGTCTAGTTTCTGATATTCTTGTAAATTTATGTATGTTTGCGTGTTGGAAGAATGTGTTAGTTATTATTATTTTATTTAATTTGCAATATTCTCTTTCTATTATTACTTTGTTTTTCTTCTCCTAAATTTCTTACACTGCCACTATTCTTATTTCTTTTTATATATTTTCTTGCATTAAAATCTCCTAATACAATTAATTTTCCGTTTTTGTTTCTTGTATCTCTAGTGTTAGTTTATTCTAGAATTCATCTTTTCCTTTAGTGGTAGCATTTTCATTGGGTTCATATATTATTATTATTATCTTTTGTACATTCATCATGTATATTATTAATTTTGATTTTCATTATTCTATCAGATACATTTTCCTATTAATAAATATTCGCTGTTAGTTTTTTCCTTCTTCTCCTACACACTAAACATTTCCATCTTTAATTAATTTATTGTACTCTACTTTTCTCTTGTTCTTTTTCTTCTTTTGCAATTTCTCTAATTTTTTGTGTTTTCTTATTTCCGAGTTTATTTCTGTCTTTCAGTGTGGCGTTTAGGGTGTATTACTCTAAACGCCGGTTCTGATCAAAGAAAGGAGTGTGTTTGAGTAGAATTCAGCAGCGTTTATTATTGTACATAGCGTAGTCGAGCTATGCTAATTCTAGTGATGTATGGAAACGTTGTTGTCAGCATGTAGTAATCGGCGTACTACGTGCTATGCGATGTCATCTGATATTCCGGTGTTGTGTGTCGTGCGGAAGACGGTGGCCCGGAATAAATTTCAGCGTATTGATGGCGAACTGGACTGTGTGTTGAACTGACGAATTCGTGAACCGAACTGAACTGGTGAGACGAACTGTTGAACCGTACTTCTTTGCCGAACTGCCGAAGTAAATTGTGTTGTTGTACCTACTTCGTTTTATACATGCAAAGTAGGTTAGTGTGCTTAATAAGCAAGGCAGTTACGAAAGCTGAGTTTGCATTTGCTTACTTGCAATTGTTTGTTATTATTTCCGCGTTTGATACATACGTAATACGCGGATGTGGAATTGGTTAGAATGGGGTTCTAACCAAGTTTCCAGTTTTTCTTCAATTGTTTCTACTTTACCGCGTATTGTTCTTTGTTCATCTTTCCCTAATTGTGTCGTTTCTAATATTTTAAATTGTATTTCCAGTTCGTTGTTTATGAAGATGTATGAAGACTTGTTCTTTAATTTTAAAAATTAATTTCAAAAATTGCAGAAACCGGTTAATAATTTTTGTGTGAAAACAGTTTTTCTAAACTAAGAAAGCTTACAGTGACAAAGAAAAAGATGCTACACAAAACGTTTAAACTCCAATATCTCACTAAAACTTTTGCCATTATTCACTTTTCATTTTAATTTTTAAGATTATGGTAATTTGTTTTTGCGTTGCAAAATATTAATAACGTCCCTTGCTTTGGTCCTTACAACATAACAATATACAAAATTTACTAAACTTTTGTTAGTATCTATCAAAGTTTATCCGTATTAGAAAAGTTGCTTTTGCAATTTGAATACCGAACGTAACAACGTAAAATAAGGTTAAGACGGGACTTTCACGTTAAACTTATAAAATCGTTAAAAACTTTCCTTCATGTAAATGAGATTTAATGCCATAGTTGCATTTAAAAGTTTTTACATAATTTCAAACTTTATGTGTATGTGT
Organism: Abscondita cerata; assembly: GCA_030710515.1. Classification (NCBI taxonomy): domain Eukaryota; kingdom Metazoa; phylum Arthropoda; class Insecta; order Coleoptera; family Lampyridae; genus Abscondita; species Abscondita cerata. The sequence continues at coordinate 117,201 of JALBCR010004576.1, read as the reverse complement.
ATAATAGTGAGAGACGCGTGTAATAAAACGGAGTACCAAATAAAATTGCTTTTAATGTACAAAAAGCTCCGTAAGTTTTTTTTTTGTAAAGAATAAACACGAACTCGGAAATTCTGTTTAAAAGAGATCTTTTTGCTTTTGTGATTCTTTTATAACGTAAAAACATTTTTTTCAGCATTAACAAACTCTTTTATGTTTGTACAAAATAATAAATCATCTTATAATGTTAAAACTGTTTGAAATTGCAGAATTTTATGTGTAACGGGCGTAAATGCATTGTCAGTATTGATAAAATATTACAAATCATTATTTATTATTTTGATACGCCCTCCCGCAACGCAATGCACAAATAACTTAATTGCGGACACCGACTGCTGTGAAAATTGTTGTAATTCACGACACGCCAATGGCACACGTTATTTATGTGTCAAGATAAAATTGAACATGGATGTGTAGGCTCTTATTATTTTTGATTCTTTTTTATTGAAAAATTCATTCAATTTCATATAACTTTAGCATTAAATCGTTTTAAATAAACAGGATCATTAAAAAAGGGAGAACGTTATGTTTCAGTTATTCTTCAGTCTGAAAGTCAAATGAGCAGTCTTTAGGTAAATGTTATTCTTCTTTGAAAGCACTTGGGGTATCTGCAATAAAAGCTTTTATTTATTAAAATTTAGTAAAACATATTCATAAAAATATTATTAATTTTTTGTAAACAACTATTAACAAAAAATCTTTTATTACAACATTCTTTTAAATTAAAAGATTATAATTAAAAAGGTAAATAAAAAAAAATTATTGATCTAATATGTTTAATTTATTACCATAACCAATAAAACCAAAAAAAAAACAATGTGGTATGAACCGTATTCACGCATAAAATTTCCCTAAACCAAATAATTCTTAACCTAAAAAAAAATGCTTAATCCGGACGATCGATATCGATTTAAATTAAAGGTTAACACGATGATGGTAAGTCGCTACCAAATTCTAACTATCATTAATATTGTTTTATATACAGTTACGACAAAATACACGCACAAAGCGAAAATACGTTTATGTAAGAAAGGAATCAAATAAGGTTAATAACAATCTCAACCGAATAATGTGCAGTAATATTTTTTAAAATAAAGGTTTGAATGATACCTGTTGAAAGTATGGTAGTATTGTTAGTGAAGATATGATTGCAGTTGCCGTCAACTTTTTGCCGATATCACTTCGTGGATTGGTTGTAAGTAATAGAAACCATAAATTGTGTCTAGGTACTGTTATCTTTAAAGGCTCGAAAACAGGAACTGTCTTTGGTGTTATGGGTCGTGGGTGTGGTTCCAGCTCGGCGAAAGACAACAAAATCTGCCCCAAGACAACAAGTTGACGTATTTGTTGCGCCCTGTAAGCGGCGAGTAACTGAACTATTGATGGCATTTTAGGAAAATTTAATTAGAACCATTTAAATTTTATGTGTAACTTTTTTCTACGCGCAATAATAACGATAACAAAGAGTGGGTAATTAAAGTAAATAACCCTGTACTTGTAAAACAATTTTGTTGAAAAAATTATACTTATTGCACAATATCTTTTAGGTATTATATTTGATTTAAAGCTTTGTTAATGCATTGAACGTTACTAACAATTTTCTACCGTAGAGTGAGTATACAACATAGCTTGCCGTAATTAATCTACACCCGGTAGCACATTCATTCGAAGAGCATTGTAATTAATTGAAGCTTGTTAAAAATGTTATTTATACACAAACTAGTATTAACGATCACATAGATAAATGCATACAAATTAAGCAACTATGTCGACAGATATGTAAACGCAGTTACATAAATCGATTCTTCGATAATTATACCCAACTAAATGTTAGCAAAAGTAAAAATCTTAAATCGCCTGTTATAAGTTCGCAAGAGCTTGTACATTAGCAAACAAACACCGAAAATCACTCGAGAGCTGTTTCGTACTTTTGGGACTCCTCAGAAGTGAGGGAACTCAAGTGTAAAGTTCACTATTGTACGAATGTTTTTTACTATCGGTCAACATAGTTGTTATTTATACAATTTAAAACTGTATACAAGATGTGTAAACTAAAAAGTTATAAAGCAAATTATGAAAAAAACCAGACATATTAAACAAAAACCGCAACTTTAATAGGAAGGGTGAAATTTGGTCAAACAAGAGTAAGATATATTATTATTACATTGGAATAAAAAGCTGAGAACTGGTCCTCTGGCAACCTATATACAGAAATGTAAATAACCAAACACAATGTAGCATTAACAGGTGATTATAAAAATAAATTAACATTAATTCTATTTTTGAAAACGTTTACTGAAGATGATCTTACAGTTACTTTGCATTTGCCATTCTACAAATAAATAAATACTCGGTTTTGTCTTTGAACGCACTTGAATTGTTCTCTTTTAATTTTAATACATGTAAACGAAGGCGAGCATCGTGTTGAGAACAAACATTTTACTTAGATTTTTATAATTAAATTTAATTACGCAAAAAGTGAATATGAAGTCACCAAGAATACGGTGGTCGTGTAACTCCTAATGCACTTAGTCTAGTAGCCCAAGGCTGAAGAGTCTTTAAAGTGTTCTGATCACGACTAAGGAGAGTACACTGCACTGAACCCGCGTATTCAAGAATAAGACTAAAATAAGTGATTGAGGATTTACATGTTTTTTAATATGTTCTGACCAAGTTAAATCTGACGTCAGTTGGCCGTTGAGAAAGCACTGCAACCACGGAGTATTTTTGGCAAAGTGCAAAACATAGTTATTCGTTTAACAAGTGAGGGAAGCGATTCTTTTTTCACTCGAGCTCGACTTGCTTCACGAGCGTAGCGCTCGTTGTTGGTGAGTGGGTTGCAGAAAGGTATCAAAGAACGTTTGTGAAAGTTTTCAATCCGACAATCGGCACCACCTAGAAAACCTAGTCAGATATTCCTTAAGTCATAGTTTACAAGTAAAGCCACACACACAAACTCGTAGAAAAGAAACTAGAAAATGTATTCTGACGAGTATTGTATAACGTACAACAAGACGAACAGTATAATTTAAATTAACAAAACACAACATTAGTATACGTCATTAGTGACAAGGATAGAATGTTTTCCCCTTGCCTATGTCTTTAATATGAGTTTTCTTCTACCTGTGACAGCTACGGGTTGCTTGAGGTAGTGCTTTTGTATACAGTCGTAAGTGCGTTGGTACTTGTTACAGTTTTTACTTTCTAGCCTGAAAGACGTTTTAGCTCTTCTAAGTAGTTGGACTGCTTTCTGCTAAAAGTTCTGTTGCTCGGTGGAATGGGCTTAAGATTGTTGTATGTAAAATCCAATAGCTTTGCCTGGTTTGTTGGTGTTTTCTATGTCATATGTAGTAAGAGAAATAGCGTGTAAGACACGGCAAGGTCATCCCTTTTTGGTGCAAATTTGGCAATTGTCCCTTTAACTGCGTTGATGATAGGGTTTGAGTTTACTCACAACGAGGTCTCCTAACAGTTTCAGTTTTTTTTGAATAACACTGTATGGTTCACTGCATTGCTGCGCTTGCTCCTTTGTCAGTTTAGCGTTGCGAGTGTGGCAATGATTTGCAGTAAGTATTTGACTAGTTGTGGTAGTTGTTTGCTACAATTGTGGTCAGTTGCGGTTTGAGGCATGTGGGTGAAATGATAATATCAGACATTGTTTGATGCTAAAAATTGTGAACAGTTGTCGCTTATTATTCTTTGAGGAGCGGTGCCGTATTGGTAGAAGATTTCATTTATTAGGATTTGTGTGCATGCCTTAACTATTGCGAAGAACCTTAATTGTTGACTTGAGGTATGCTTTATGATTAGTATTTTATTTTTAGTTTCTGTTTTGGACAATGCTCCGAATTTGTTTATTGTTAGTACTTTAAAGCGTTGTGTAGAGATTGGAGTCTGAGGCAAAACCCGCCTGGCTTCAAATTGGTAGCTTTATATTCAATTCAATATTTATTTTGTCTTAAAAAATTACTATAACAAAAGATTCAGTTTTTTCCTTTACAAAAAATAAACAAAAAACAACATAACATTTCATTAAATATTAATTCCACTAATTCTGTTTCCTTCTTCAACCTTTCATCCTTCTTTTCTCTAAACTTTCAGTATTTTTCTTTTCCTCTCCTCCATCCCTTTCAGCCTCTCCAACACTTCCTTCATCCATTGTTTTCCTTCCCTTTCTCTCCTAATAGTACCTTCCATTCCTTTTCCTCATGTCTTGTTTCCCTGCATCCCTCTTTTATATGTATTATATTTTCCCATTCATCCCCACACAACCTGCATAATCTCTCCTCATCACTCATTCAATATTTATTTTATTTCCTTCATTACCCATTCTGAACCTTGCAATTATTCTTATTTCATTCATTCCTTTTCCTTCTGTTATGTACCTTGGTGTCTTGTCTGTCATTATTTTTATGTATTTCTCGTTATATTTTTCTTCCCTTATTTTTGCCCTTTTTTCCTGCTTCTGAGTATCTTTATTTCTTGCAATTATTTCCTCTTCCATCTTTCTCCCCCCTCTCTTAATCTCTTTATTTCTTCTCCCGCGTATCCCACTCTTTCATAGTATTTTCTTCTTTCTTCTGCCCCATATTTTACCTTCTGTGCCTCGATCTCTTTCCAAACTTCATAAAGTATTTCATTTTCCTTCCTACTTCCCATTTTTCTTTATACCTTACTGCATTCTTCCTGCTTGTATTCTTATTTTTTTCTATTTCTAGCTCTTCTTCCACTATATACCCCGGTGTCTCTTTCTCTAGTCCTAACTTCCACTTCCAGTATTTCTCCTGTATTTTCTCCAGCTCTTGCCATTCCCTCCCAACCCCCAAATCTCCGCTCCATACAGTACCACACTTCTTACCAACTTTTAAACATCCATCTCCCTTTTCTCAATATCTTTACCAAATATCCTTTCCCCCTAACCCTCATACTTGTCCTACTATTCTATTTCCTTTCATTTTCATCTCTTTTATATGGTCTCCATCTTTGTTATCATATCTGATGTTGCGTTAAGTATCTATACTTGTCTACTCTCTCTACCTCCTCCTCCCCACCTACCACTTCACCTTCTTTCGTCTTCCTTTTCTTTTTAAATTTCATAATTTTTGTTTTCCCGACATTTTGCTGCTAGTTTTTTATTTTCTAGGTATTTCTTCATAAATTAACTTCTCCTCTCATCTCTTCTTCATTTCTCCGCTATTGCCACAATGTCATCCGAATAAGCTAAAACCCATATCTTTTTCCCTTCCTACTACTATTCCTCCTACTTGATTTTTTCCATTTCCTCCTCAAGATCACTAATGAATATCGAGAATAAGATTGGGCTTAGCGGACTTCCCTGTTTTAGTCCTTTTTCCGTTCTAAATTCTCTACCTAGCTTCCTCTTACCCTCGTTCTACACCTTGTTTCTTCCGTATATTTCCTCTATGGCATTTTTATATCTCTGTTTATTCCTACCTCCTCCATCCTTTCCATAATCCCCCCTCTTTCCACATTATCAATGCCGCTTTAATGTCTAGAAATATTGCGTACATCTTTACTCCTTTCTTGCTAATTCTTTATTAATTATGTGCTTTAATATGTATATATTGTCTATCGTTCCTCTTCCTTTCCTAAATCCTGCTTGCCAATCCGGTATTACATTCTTTTCTTCTATTTCTTTTTTCCAATTTTTTTTTTAACTATTTCCGCGTATATATTTATAGCCCGCATTCATTATACTCTCCTCCTCTAAAATTTTTCGCTTTCTTTCTATCTCCCCCCTTGTAAGTGGGCATATTATTGCCTCTCTCCATTTTTCTGGAAACCCTTCTCTTTCATATTCTCTCGAAGTCACTTCTCTTACTTTTCTCTCATTCCTTCTCCGATGTACCTCCATTGTTCTCCTTGTATTTCATCCGTCCCTTCTCGCTTTTTTTTTTTTTACTTTTTATTTATTGTTTCATCCCCTTTCTTCTTTTCCTATTCCAACCCTCTGTGTCTTATCCTTTTTTTTCTCCCTCCACCTACACTTTCTGTAACCAATTTCATTCTCAAACCCTCTTCCTCCACTTTTTTGCTTCCATTCTTATCTTTATCGGTACTTCTAAAGAGTTTGCATCAAATGTGAAAAATTTTTTGTAATTGAGATATCCAAAAATTTCTTTTGGCAAATGAATTTAGCATATTGAATAACAAAAAAAGCATTTTGACAAATGTTTGTCCACGCCATGGCAACAAATTTAAAAAATATCTCTTAAATATGTAAAAATTGAGGTTAGATGACAATAAATGGAATAATACTTAAGAAAAAATTGTTCAGAATTGGATTATACGTCTATGTGCAAACTTTCAAAAGAAAATAACGACTTTTCAAAAATATTAGTTTTCCGGCATTTTCCGGAAATTTCGTGTATTTTTGTATGAGCTTATTATTCAGGAAATTTTGTAAAAAATTGTTTAAATTGGATTTAGAATGAAAGAACTGATTATTTTAGGACTATATTAAAATAATTCTAAATTTGTATTTTCAACCTTTTGTTTTCTGTAGGCCATTGCAACAAAGTCCGTCCTAAAAAAACAATGTTTTTTGTTCTTTACCATACATTGGTAAACTAATAAATAAAAACTACTGGATTGTAAAGTTTGTTTGCTGGTTTTATTGTGATTTATGCAAATCAAACGCAAAAAATTTTGTTTTCTTAATATTTCCGGAAAAAATGCCGAAAAACTAATATTTTTGAAAAGTTGTTATTTTCTTTTGAAAATTCATTTTTTTAGGCATTTTCAATATCTTGTCATCTAACCTCATTTTTACATATTTAAGAGATATTTCTTTAGTTTGCCGCCATGATAGTGGTCACATGACATTTGTCAAAGTGCTTTTTTTTTGGTATTTGATATGCTAAATTCATTTGCTAAAAAAAAATTTCGGATATCTCAATTACAAAAATTTTTCCCATTTAATGCAAACTCTTTACCGGTTACTGCATAAGCCTTGGAGCTGGGGCCAAAGCGTTTCGACTTGTGTGAATTCTAGGACAAACTGTCGTTTCTAAGAATTCGTTTATAAAAATAAACTCAGGTAATTAGAATTTGGTAGTTCTGGTAAATTTCGAATGGTGCTTGTTTTGTTTTGGCGCTTTTGATGTTCTCAGGAGCCAGGACGTGGCTTAGGTATAAGACTCTCTAACAGTGTTTTTACAGTGTTTAAAATTAATAAATGACTTTGAGATTCTTTTTAGATCTACATTCACACAATTCCAAGCAAGGGTTAAATTACTTGAATCAAAAGAAACATTTATTTGTGTATTATCAGCGAATTGATGTAATTGACAAAATTTCAACTCTTTACTAAGTCGGGTGGTATAAGTAGTAAATAATAACAGATCTAATGAAGACTCCTGTGTCACCCCAAACATCAAATCTAGAGTTGGTGATACTGGCATTGATTGATCAATCTTTACTAACTGCATTCGACCAAACAAATTACTGTGAAAAAAATTAATAGCCGTACTATCAAACCCTATATACTTTAGGATGGCAATAAGCGTTTCATGATTTAGTGTATTTGCTGTAATCCATTAATACAAGTAGCGTTAGTTTTTTCCATTACTGGTTGTAAAGATATCATCTGTAATATTCATCAAAGCAAAAGCACAGCTATAGTTTCGTCAAAAATCTGACTGTGTGCTTGAAACTATTTTAGCCCGTTCAGGATAAATTCTAATTCTAGTTTGAATACTGACAATTTTTTATAAAATTATCGACAGAACTGGACTGGAATTACTACTCTTTGCCAAACACACCACAACTGTTACCTTCCAGATGTCCAAAAAAACACCCTTTTCTAAACAAAAATTGATTAAATGTTAAATGTATGGCAGTATTTTCAGGAAAAATATAGTTTAATGATACTGGCGTTTAAATTATCTACACCAACAGCATGAATAAGCCATGAATATTAACAGCATCTTTTGTAGTGTTGCCATCATTATTTCTTCCCCGAACGGTTGACCATGTTTCCCCAAAAACTGGTGAAAATGTGACCACCAATGCTTTGTTTGACGACTTAACTGCTTCTGTAGTCGCAGGGGCTGTGTTTGTCAGAAAAAAAGTTTGTTGTGTTTAAAATCGTGGCAGCTCTGCACATCGGGCAGGAAATTTATGGTAGTAAAGGTGCACGCTTCAATCAGTATTTTTTAGGATCGGAAAGCTGGGCACTTTTTCTTAAAACGGAACTAATTTTTTTGGGAAAATTGCATGTTTTTCGCAATGTAAATCTAAATTAATTTTGATGACAACAGTTTTGCAAAACCATAAGAACTTTGTTTGGTTAGTGTATTTTTTGGGCATCATTATAATTTGTGCATCTTTACTGCAGTTTTAAAAAACTTCGATTGCTTCCTGTTTTTTTCTTACTAGTCTCTTGACCATTGCTTTTGGGACATCTCCTTGATAAGGTAAGTTATTGTTCTTCAATTATGTAATTAATGCTTTTTGTAACTGCTGATGTAGTTTTGTTCACTGATACTTTTGAATTATGTCTGTTTATTTCAGCTTCAGCTTCAGCTTTAGTTTATTCTTTGTTTCTATAAATAATCATGTCGTAAAATTTTGGTCAAGTGTTTGGGCCTTTTTGTTTTTTATTACGGTTTAGTTAGTTACCAGAAGCAACCCATTTATGTATAGTTTTCTTTTATTTTGGAGCACTATTTACTGATTTTTATTTTTTTGTCTTATTCTATCTGGTTTAATTGTTCTATAACCTTTATTATAACAATCATCTGTTTTTTCGATTTTATATTTGTTGACATTTTATCTGCCAGTAGTTACATTAATTCTTTGATAGAAATAAGGAGTGTTATGATTTACAGTGCAGATGTATGGGGATGGAAAACGTACAAGGAATAGTTTTGGAGGTAGACGTTGGGGTTGAAAAGGAAACACCGTAATATATAGTAGGGGAATGAAGAAGAGTTGGAGAAAAAGAAGAAAAATACAATTTTGAAGAAATGTTGGAAAGAAGTAAAAAGACAGAGAACAAAGTTAGAACAAAAAGAAAAAAATAGATAATATAAGAGAGTAGGATATCTCAAAGAAGAAGTAGAAAGATGAAAACAAAAAGCATAAGTTTAGAAGACGACATAGTGGGAAGAGATCAAGATAAGCAAACTTAGAAATAAAAGAGCCAAAATAAGAGAACGGAGATATTACTAAGAATATAAGTATTGTATCTGAGAGGGTACCAAAATATATAACATGAAACAAGAGTTTAAAGGCGAAAAGGATAGTAACGAAATTTATTTTATTTAATCGTATGGTACATTTTAAATATTGTATTGTGATGTAAGTGTTATGTATAATGCCCCAGAAGACCAGTATAAACTTGTACAGTGTGGTGACGAAACCGTGTGCAATTGTAAAGTAGTTCGTCTTAGCAAACCATTTACTTCAAGGTTTAGGAAAACCACTAAAACCTAAACATGCCAACCCATACCCACCCTAGTATTCAAATGTATGTGATTGTGTTTTGTGAAATTGTGTTGTACATTTTCTAATTATCCGGGAGGGTCTTGATGACCACGTTCGGAAACCAAAGTGGTGATTCTCAAAAATAAAGAAGATGTAAACAAATATTGGCTAGAAGATGGACAAAGGAATTGCAGAAGGAGCGGGGAGGGATGGAAGGACTTGCAGCTTTTGATCAAAGAGTGTGAACACATTAGAGGGAAGAAACAAAGATGAGTAATAGTAGGATAAAAGGAGAAGAATGGATGAGGAAAGTTTTTAGAACGAAATAAATTTTTATGTGGAAGGACATTTTAAGTTTTGTGGTAGGGTCGTTTTAAAGAATGAACGTTAATATTAGTTTTTAGGGGTTTTCAGGCAGAGGGATGTAGATTAACTTAACAGAGAAACCAAACCGTTTGTAAAATGGTAAAAATTAAACAAACTAATTAATACATCTATCATTACTTTAGAATTATGTCTGTAGATTTGGGCTTGAAATTTTTTTATTTTTAGTTAGTTACCAGAAACAACCTCTTCCTTTATTGACTTTTTTTTATTTTGAAGCACTATACACTGATCTTTATTTTTTTTTCTGTGTTCGTTCTATTCTATCTTGTTTAATTGTTCTATAAGCTTTATTATAAAAACAATTATCTGCTTTTTATGGATTTTACATCGTTGACATTCCATGTGTCAGTAGTTGCATTGAGAACGTGTGGATTTTTTGTTGTTTATTTTTGACAACGAAGAGGAATGTTATGATGTACAGTGCGGATAGAAGTAGTGGCAAAAAATTGGAAAAGTACAAGAAAAAGTATTGGAGGTGGACGTTGGGGTTGGAAGAGAAACACCGTCATATATAGTGGGGAAAGAAGAAGAGTTAGAGAAAAGGAGGAAAATACAATGTTTTGAAATGAAGTGAAAAAGCATAAAATAAAGTTAAGACAAGAAAAAAGAAGAAGATATTATGAAATAGTAGGATAAACAACAAAAGAAGTAGAAAGAAAAAGAGCAGAAGGAATAAATTTAGAAAACGATGTAGTGAGAAGGAGATACGCAAACTCAAGAAAAAATAACAAAAATAAGAGAAAAAAGACATAACAAATGATATAGACAGATTATGACCGTGAGAGTACCAAAATATAAAACAAGAAACAAGAGTTTAAACACGAAAAGGATGATGGCAAGATTTAGAAGTTGGGGAAATAAAATATTGGCTAGAAAATAGACAAAGAAATGCAGAATAGTGCGTGGAGAGATGGAAGGATTTGCAGTATGGATTGAAGAGTGGGAACACATCAAGAAGGGGAAAAAGACAGGTAATATTAGGAAAAAAAAGGGTGAGGATGAAGTAAGTTTTTAGAACAAAAAAATTTTTATGTGGAAGAAGGACATTTTAAGTGTTAGGGTGGGATCGTTTTAAAAATAAACGTTAATATTAGTTTTTAGGGAATTTCAAGCAAAGGGATGTAGTTTAAGTTAACAGGAAAACCAAACCGTTTCACACTAGGCCAGAATGCCTATTTATGATGACAAAAATAAAATGTCGGTTTTTATTTAATTTCTGACTTGCTAATTGAATATTATAATTGTCAGAAGGTAGAAATTAAGTTTTGAAATGGTAGTAGTTAACAAAAAACGAGTTAAGGGGACACAATATAATCAAAAAGTGCCTACTGATCTTTTATATAATTATCGGATTCGGAGTATTCACTACATCTGTCTTCAATTTCTTCGCTACAAAGATACGTGGGCATCCGCAACATGCTTACAACAACGTCATTAGATATCTCTTCTCGTTTCTTGGGTTTTTCTCGGAGACTAGTAATGACAGGATCCGAAGATATAAGCAGCCAATGGAGACTATCAGTGTTGGTGTTTATTCTAGACATTTTTCTAGAGTGATATTGTTGCAATTTTTTAATTTTTGTGACTGGCTTCTATCACATCTTCTGATAGTTGCCCCACAGGGAGTGCTAGAGATTTAATAATGTCAGCACCGTGAATTAAAAGTTTATGCACTCATTTTGTACCATCCATATAGATTGATTGGCATTTCAGCTGTGGTAATGCAATACGTCCTAAATTTACCTTCGTCTATGTAATGTCCACTAGAGATGACACACAAAATATTTGCAAATCTTTTAATCAACTCTTTGGACACACCTGTAATTTGAGAAACCTGTATCGGGTTTTTAAAAAAATTTTTTAGTTGTGTTCCCATCGTTACTACTACTCCCTCCTTGTTTTGGTTGGTCGACAACAAGTTCCATTTCTCTATAAAAACTACTGCAGATTTTATTTTTTTGCTCTTTCACTTTTTCTTGTGCTTTGTGCCTCTTGCTTGCCATTGCTGCAACTCCAATTTATAGGATATATTCAATAAGTACTCGAAGCATCGGAGATAAGCATGTAAAATTGAGATGCCAAATTTGTATGTGTCTTCGCTACATGCTTTTTTTGATATTTTGTAAGTCGTTCATATGTACGGGTGTGGCTTTACAAACGTTACACGCTGTGTACTTTTAGTTTCTGCTAAAATATTCACTGTCTTGCCATCTACCATTGTGCAAATAGGAGTATGTTTAAAATGTAGCGTTCTGTCTCCTAGAAGAATGGTTGTGGGCTGCAACTGCTTTATTTGCTGTGCAGTGTCGTGGTATGTAACTTCTTTAGTGTTTTGATCATTTCTTGTTTTAATTTAAATAAAATTGGACGACAGTATCTCGTGGAAGAGAGGATTAAGTTTTCCCAATAAATTACTTTTTTTTTTTCTCTCATTTCCGACAATTCTAGAGGCAAAATCGTACATAATATTATGTTGAGTCAGCGTACACAAAATTGTTCAAAAAATTTTGCTTCTATATACTGTGCCCTCCACTACCGTCTAGGCCCCACTTATAATAGACTTCTAGAGTGTCTTTATTGTCGTCTATGTTTGATAAAATGACTTCTAACTGTACCTGCACCAGTCTCTGTATGGTGTGGTCTAAAAGATCTTGTAACGGCACCACAGTTTCATTTTGAGTAAGTCTCAAATTCAACGGATACCACTTCTCTTTTGCTTTTGTCACCACATGGTAAGAAGTAGCTCTTTTTTTTGCACCTAGAGGAATCGTGCCATATTCCTTTTTGGTTAAATTAAGGTCCACTATGAGACCTAAAACTTCTTCAGCACTATACTGCACAACATTTACAGAATACGATGAATAGGCCTGTTCCATTTTTTTCAACCTTTTCGGGGATAAACTTAACGCAAGTTTTAAAACATGAGCTGTCTTTCTTTTTCCCGATTTCACCAGACTAGTTTCAGTCGCTAAACAAAGTTTTTCAGAGGTAAGATTCGACACTAGTGACTTGAGATTGCTCTATTTGTGGCGTTCAGAACTGGTTTCAAACGATTGTCTTGGTCTACCTCGCTTTTTTTCCGAATAAGTAGATTGTTGTGTAGTCGTTAATTGTATCTCAGGAGATTAAATCCTTCACTAAGCCAATTGGCATTCTTATGATTAAACCGGTTAAACATATATTTACACTCGCGCCATCTAGCTAAAAGTTTTGTTACAAACACTGTAACGGCCACTTTTAACAAAGTCTGAGATTGGTCAACTATAGTAAACTTGTCTACTATGTAATCTATTAATCGTTCATTACACTTGAATGACGAAATACCAAAAAAATCTTTATTTCTTAACAATATAAACAACTCATTTCTACACAATTTCCTCTGTTGCGAAACAGGGTTGACGCAACTACCTAAAAGAAAAAGAGCTCAATTTAACAAACGGGCACACATGGGGACGGGTTCTTTGCTTATTTTAAATTCTCATGGGCTCTGTTTCTAAAAAAGTATAGAATATAACGGTACTGTGTGGAACTTTTATTAAACGTCTGTAAACTCAAAATAATTTAAAAAAATGTTGTACTAAATTAGTCTTTGACGTAAAATTATATTACTGCTAGATTTATAAAAACATTTAAAAAATAATCAATAATAATAATCAATGCACACCTGACAGTTCCCTCTCCATCCCTAAAAATACAATTTATTAAACACGGGTTCATAAAATTTCGGAGCAAATGACTCACGTTTTCCTGCGAGAACAAAAGAGCACAAAGCTTGCTCGTACATGGTTTTATTTTTTTTTTTATAATTGTATTGTTAGTTTATTGAAGAAGCTAAATAAAATATATTTTTAAGTTTGTATACATCACAAAATTATATTATTGTCATCGTAAATTGGCAACCCATCAGGCCCTGTGTGGCGTTTGTAAAATTGAAAAATTAGACAAACTAATTAACATATCTATCTATATATCATTGCTTTTGAATTATGTTTGTAAATTTCAATTTTTTGTTGTTGATATAAATAATCAAGTCGTATAATTTCGGTGAAGTATTTGGACTTTTTTGTATTTATTACGTTTAGTTAGTTACCAGATGCAAACTATGTATTTATTGTCTTTTTTTTTTATTTTGGAGCACTGATCTTTATTTTTGTCCTGTGTTCGTTCTATTCTATTTTATTTAATTGTTTTATGCCCTTCGTTATAAAATAAATTATCCACTTTTTTAGATTTTTTTATCGTTAATTTTCGGTGAATAAAAACAAATGAGAGCGAATCTGCATAAAATATCATATCATTTAAAACAAAAATGCAGAAGTAATAAAGTTAGAAATACTTTTACATGGTTTTTTTTTTTTTTTTTTTTTTTTTTTTTTTTAAATTTTTATTTTTATATTTTTTTTTTTTTTTTTTTTTAATTAAAATTTTTTTTTTTTTTTTTTTTTTTTTTTAATTTTAAAAAAATTTTTTTTTTTTTTTTTTTTTTTTTTTTTTTTTCTCCAAAATAAAATTTTTTTTTTTTTTTTTTTTTTATTTTTTAATTTTTTTTATTTTTTAAAAAATTTTTTTTTTTTTTTTTTTTTTTTTTAAAATTTTTTTTTTTTTTTTAATAAAATTTTTTTTTTTTTTTTTTTTCTCTCTTTTTTTTTTTTTTTTTTATTTTTTATAAAATATTTTAAAATTTTTTTTTTTTTAATACTTAAACAAAATAACATATTTTTAATTTTATTGTAAGTGTATATTTTTAGTTGGACTTGACTCTGACGTCACCTTTTTCGCGCAGCTTGGTGTCTTCCGATGTTGATTTTACTCTACTTTAAATTAACTTTTTCAAAATTTAAAAATTGAAACAGTCATTTCAATAATAACAACAAACAAGATATTTTTAGGGGAAAATTTAATCTATTGAAATAAATAGGGGTATAGTATATACATCATAATAGTAGATCTATGTAAATGGCAAATATCTAATAAATTTGTATTCCAGTGACTGGTTGCACAATTTCATTATTTAAACGAACTCAATACGGTAGAAATTCGTTAATGGATATTTCAAATATTGATTTGTCATTGAATCCTAATTAACGCAGTTTTTTACGATTGATTAGAATTTTCGCTACATTAACACATATGTGTAAAGGGTTCATAAATCATAACGTAGATTTTTTAAAAGTTTTTGTTTCCATTTGTGTTAAATGTTTAATATCGTAATGGAATAATTGAAAAACGCTTAAATATTTGTTTGAACCGCAAATTCCGATAAAACATTTTTGAGATAAATTTATTTTAAAATTTATAGTATTTTTAGTTCATCTATAAGCATTTGAATGTAATTAACAAATACTAATAATACTATACTAGTTAATTAAAATTTTGTAAAGCAAACTAAGATATTGCACTGGAAAAGTTTATTTTAAATAAAAAAAATTTAAAAACAAAAATTTATTAATAAAAAATGTATAGTAAGTGTTAATTCAAATCAATCATTAATAACGTAATAAAATTAAGAAACAAATTTCTGGTACCAATCTAACTTCAATTAAGAAAGAAGTATTTTCATTTTTTTGAAAAAAAGCCTATTGATTTAATTAAATTAAGTAGGTAGTGAATAGAATTTGTTTGTTAGTTGTAAACGTAAATTAAAATTATTTGCAGTCTAAATAAAAGAACTGTTTGTGTGAAAGTCTGGTTGAATTGGACAAAATATTACGTATTGGATATAATATTACCGACATTCAAGAACCGCGAAGTAAGATAACAGCTATACCTAGAAAACAAACTCAGTGATTTTGTGTGTGAACATTTTTTGATGAGGACAGAGGGGATTATTACTCAGACATGAGGACTTGATGTTAAGATGTTGAACCGCTAAGACGTAAAAATAAAAGCGCAAGAATTTGGTATTAAAGGGTAGAAGTGTGAAAACGTTAAAGTAAAATTGAATGTTAAAATGTTGAATTGTTAAGACGTTAGAAGAAATAAAATGAACAAACAATTAAACTCAGTCGAGTAAAATTTTTAACCCATTAGTTAAAGACGTTTTGCATTTCTAAATAAACATGTAAAAGTAACTTGAAAGTAAATATCCGAAAAGTGAATAAATTTGATTGTGGATAAACAATTAAGATACCAGCGTTGTTGCAGCTTGCGTTGTTTTTTTGCCAGCGTTGTGAAAACATTGTTATAAACAATTAAAGAATTAGTAAAGAAAATGGATGGAAAAAATAAAGAAAATGGTTTTAATATTGAGGGAATAAAGCAGTTTATGCCGATAGAGGAAACAATGCGCGGAAACAAATAAAATTTTGTTAAACGTTACAGGTTAGTCTTATAAAATTTTGTAAATAAATTAACGTTTGCGTTAAATATAAATGAAATTATCTAGTAAAGTAAATATACTTGCAAGTAAAGATAGGATTTTATTAAAGTATTTTTATGTTATGTGTTTCTATTTCAAGATATGCTATGGATAAAATAAATTGTTGTTCAACTAAGTTAATATTTCAATTAAAAACGTACCCAAACCTAAGATTAAGAGAATGTTAAAAGTTTAAAGCTAAATTTATAAGATTTACTAAAAAAATGTTAGAGTCTTATGCTAAATAAAAATTTGTTTATTATAAGCACATTAACAATCCATCGCAATATATAAAAAAATATCAAACTCTTAGATGAAGAAGTGAAGATAAATCACATGCTGCATTGGCTCGCTGGATTGCTAGACTTGGGATATAGATATAGGGTCTTTCATATAAAGAAATTTTATTGGAACCGCATTTGTTAAGATGCAGCCCTTCAAAGGGGTATATAAAATTTGTTTACAATTTTCCACAAACACTAAAAAAGTTAGAAAATTGAAATTAAGGTGACATTTTGGTATCACGCTGTCAGTTTGTAAATTTCAAAAATTTTGATAGTAGAAAATTTCTGCTAATTTCAATTTTCTAACTTTTTTAATGTTTGTAAAAAAATTAATAAAACAAATTTTATATCTTACAGAGGCTGTATCTTAGCAAGGATGCTCCTACAAAGTTTTTTTATATGAAAGACTTTATCTCTTTTTCGTTGAGGAATTACCCCCTCAAGTATTATACACTTATTTTGTTCCTGTATAACGAGACTCCTAGTCTCGCTTATAAATTTGGCCGAAATCTGCTGCAGCGCCGTCTCTGGTACTAGTGAAATTAACATAAGATTGTCACTACAAGTTGCTTTGCTTTGTTGTCAAGCAATTAAGACACGCCATCATTTCTTTTTCCACCATTTTTGATGCAACTAGGAAATTCTAAGACGCAAGATATTTCTGCAGAAGCCAGGAAGCTTGTTTCAAAATATTATTAATCGCTCTATGACGATACCATTTTTCAGCACTTTTACGGCAAGAAAACCATGATGGCCAAAAATATCAAAATGATCGCCGCAAGTACATCTGTGAGGTTTGCAAATGGGCTGTCCGGTTCTTAAACCAATGGAGATTCGAAACGTAGAATCGTCGAGAAGTGTTTCTAGTAAAGACGAAGGTAAAGCATTCAACTATGTACCAGATTCAGATAGAGTAAACCATAAGTACGGTCAGGGGATTCAATGATTAATTTAGGAATTTATTATATCAGCTTTGCAAAAAGAACCCAAAAAAGTTGAATAGGATAAACTTGTAGCATCTCTGATTTCTAATCCTCCCAACCAAACAGACAACGTCAATTGACGCCATGATTGAACGCCAACACTGCAATTTGTATTAGGTTGTCATAATTCTTCAACATGAGAGGTTCAAGCCAACAAGGTGCTCAGCGTAGTAAATATGTAAGTCCAAGGATCGCAAATAAGTTTTTAAGTAAAAAAAAGCGAAAATACCTAGATTAGTTTAACACCTTGGAAGCATAAGCTTAGTTGGAGTTTTAATCTAATATCCTGGGTAACGTCGTTAAATTTTTATAAAATGTCTGTGACAAGACTTTAATGAAAGTCGTTAAATGTACTCAAAAATTTGCGTCTGGTCTTCAATAACTATTTCTGGGACACCACCTAATGTTCCATCATCAAGAAACCAGAAATTAAATTCCAATTGTAAAGATGAAATAATGGGCTACCGAACAAGGCAAAATAAAACCTGACCAAGAGGATCTCCTTGTTGTACACCTCTTTGTATAATCTTTGTATGATAATATCTTTGGATTATGGTAAAGTTCACCAATGAACAAAAAGTATTTCGGGAGTACTTCTTTAACTCTAAATAGAAGAGTACCCTCGAAAATCATGTTGAAATCATTGAAAAGTTTATTTTCAAAAGTACTTTATCAGAACTATTGGTAAAAGAAACATAAAAACGTGCAGAATTAAGTATTGCCTCAGCTCTTGATTTTATTGCAAAAACAAATTGAAACGGTTGCAAATAGTTTCGCAATTGTTGTGTGATTTTTATATTCTTCTTCTTTTTCTTCTTAAAGTACAACCCACTGCTATAGGGCGGATTCATCCATTATTTTTATTCAAAACGATAAGCGATCCTCTATAAAGGATTTAACAAATAGCACTTGTAACGGTTCTTGTTTACCAAATAAAAAAAAAGCGACGGCTCTAGAGGAACAACCTAAAATAAAACAACCAAAGGAAATTCAGATCGATGTAGCCCACTAAGTTCGTGGAAGATAAAGTATTTATAGTAATTAGAGAAGCAGCGTCCGGTTTGGTCGAAGAGTCGCAGAGTCGCAGAGGTCCCTGAAGAACTGTAAAATTAGACTGCTGTCTAACAAGGCGCCATTGCTGGGTGAAAGAAAAAAAACCGACCAACAGGAAGTCATCAGGTTTTACTTAAAGTCTAATACGCTAAATCAAACACAAACCAGAGAGGAAAACAGACAATTTAATACAACAAACATATCTTAAAGTACTAGGAAATTTGACAGAAATAGAAAACTGTTGCATATAGTTACGTGCCTTTAGTAGCAGCTACAGGCAACAATAAATAAAGCTCGCAATTAACGTGTTGAATTTCAGGTAAGCTTTAGTTACACCCAAATTAAAGTTAATGTTCCAATTGAGGATTGGCGACTAAGAAGGCTTTGCGTACACATATCACTTACACACGGCCATTTAAACTAACTTAAACTAGGAATAAAAAACTAGGGATCAAGCCGTTTTATGTTATATGTACCTACTTGAGCTTCATACGCATTATCACTAAATAAGATACTTAAATATTAAAACTTAGCTGTAATCTGTAGGATGCAGTTCCGAGAATAAAAGTTTCCTGCTTGCAACGGTATCGGCAGTTTGGGAAGTTAGAAAACCCCAAAATTTTTTTTAGGAGAGGGGTGCAAAGACAAACGAAAGACGATAGGCTCTTTTGATGAAATTATAATGCATAACCAACTCCTGTAGATGTAGTATCCACCGGTTGTCTGCAGCTTAACTAGTGCTAAACCGTGGTGTAGTCTTTAATTGATAGGGAACGGTTCTTAATCAGCCACTCTAGCACCCTCAGGAGTTATCTAGGTATAACACAACACAAAAACATAAAATCAACGTAACGTACTAAAAGCATACGTAGCAATTAGAATTAATACAAACAGGAAAAGGAAAGAAAGCAAGGTTACTCACGGTGAATTTACCCGGATTTAAACTTAATCACCAATTTGAATTGGAAATCTTGAATCACACATTAATAATTTTTGTGGAAATTTCAACTTCAATTGTACGCCAAATCACCCGTATAGACGGACAGAAAAAGAAGATGTCTGCTGTTCGTCTAGGAACCTTGAGTCGAATTTTATTTTCCACTAATAGAAAATTAACAAAATGGGCGCCAAATACAATTTTTGTCTTATCATATTACTCCCAACACACGTTTAAAGATGGCCCTCGACATACGTCTACCTTTGTAAAATAAAACCGTAACACACAAGACACATTCCCTCTAAGCATTAAATTTCCTACTAAAGCTAAGGCATTAATTAAATTCTAAAGATAATTCCAGTTCATTACAAGTCAAATCAAGACCACCTGCTAAAACTGGAGCAAATGAAAAACTGGCATTTTCAATTTCATAGTAGTAGATGTTGGGTAATTCACAGCTTTCTTCAAGTTGATATGGAAAAGAACCATTTGAAGCTGCTGGGTGCTTTCCTATCAGTTTCAGAAGAGCAATAGTACTTCAAGCGCTTTTAAAAATTCGTATATTTGGTTTGAGACTAGACAGCATATTTCTTACACACACAGGGTTAGTTTGACTACTTGGAAAACCAGACATATTTGAGATACAGTCATAATCATTTATTGCAAAAAACATTATACAAAAAATAACTTGATATATGTTTAGGAGTAACATGAATATTTAGTCCTTTTCTGGTATTAAAGTGGCAATTTCGAATTTTACAACTCACACTAGAATTGACTTGACAGTGATATTGTATTTTAATTTTATTTATCCTTTTCTTAATTCTTATTTAAATAATTACCAATACAATACACAAGGAACGGGTTTGTTGGGTAAATTAACAAACTGGAAAACTGCATTAAAAAACTTTACTTGGACACGTGTTTTAATAGCTAAGCTATCATTGTCAGCAAACCAATACTAAAAATAAAAACAATAGGAAGCTTATACAGGGTGTTTCCTAAGTAATCTAAAATATTATATGGGGCGCTTCGTCACTCAATTTTAAGACGAAAAGTTCATATAAACATGTGTGATAAGTCTTGTCGTTAATGAGAAACAGGGTGTTTTATTATTTTATTAAAAGCAACAACATGTGTTAAACATAAAGGAAAAATAGTATATTTCAGAGCATGTGTTCAAAATGTCCACCTGCAGCTAAAATGCAAGCATTTGCTCGATGTCTAATTGATTGCCGAATACGTTCGAAGATACCAGGATTGTTACGAATAACAGTACAGCCTTGTATGATACGATTTTGAAGATCTTGTACGTTTAATATCGGGGTTGTGTAAAAGAGCGATTTTAAATATCCCCACACACAAAAATCCATAGGATTATGTCCCGGTGATCTAGGGGGCCACTGATGTGGAAATCCTCGTCCCATCCAATGGTCTGGAAAAACGTTATTTAAAAACTCGCGAACAATCACTGAAAAATGTGGAGGAGCTCCATTATGCATGAACCACATGCGCCTTCTAATAATAAGAGGTACATCTTCTAAAAGAACTGTAAGTTCATTTTCTAGAAAATGAAGGTATGTCTCACCGGTCAACCGTGCAGGAAGAAAAAATGGTTCTATTAAATAATCTTCGATGATGCCAAGCCAAACATTGACCGAAAATGTTTGTTGAAATCGTTTTACAATTATGGCATGTGGATTTACATCTGCCCATATGTGGTCATTATGAAAATTCATAATGCCATGTCTTGAAAAGTTGGCTTCATCCGTAAACAGAATATCGGCAGGAAAATTGGGATTGTTTGCTATTTTATTTAAAATCCATTGGCAATACTGTATGCGAAGCGGATAGGCAGTAGGTAGCAAATGTTGTACACGTTGAACGTGATATGGATACCATAAGTTATCTTTTAAAATTTTCCATGTAAACGAATATGTAGCTTAGTAAACGCATCTGAACATGGTAAACGATTATTAGGATAACGTTGGGCATACATACGTCTAGCCTCTAAGGCACTACCATTCGCTAATCTATACAAAAAGTGCATATTAGCCATTTCGGCATTAGTAAACACAGGTATCGTTGTTAACTTAACACAAAAAGGTCGTATTATTAACAATTTATTGTTCGTTGTTTGCGTTAGTTTTTAGGTTTGACACAGTTGTCAACGTTATTCCAAAGGCCACTTAGAATAAGCATGTTTTTCGAAAAGCAGTAACGCACCAGGAAAAATTAATTTCAAATACAATCAGGGCTGATTTATTATAAATAATTTAACACCCTGTATCTCATTAACGACAAGACTTATCACACATGTTTATATGAACTTTTCGTCTTAAAATTGAGTAACGAAACGCCCCATATAATATTTTAGATTACTTAGGAAACACCCTGTATATACTATCTACGTGTCACGCATTGCCACATTTTATTGATTTTTACTCTCACAAACAAACCCAGAAATTTATTTTTAAAAACCATCCAAACTCAAAATACCAAAAAAAGTATACTCTTCTAAGGGCTTAACAAAGAGTATTACCAAAGTGTAAACAGCACGAGGAGTTAAAAAAGTTGCTTGGTATTTTTAGATAAATGTGTGACGGTATTATTTGGCAAATAATTGATTTATAGGCCAATTTCTCCCAGCA
Source organism: Abscondita cerata (assembly GCA_030710515.1). Classification (NCBI taxonomy): domain Eukaryota; kingdom Metazoa; phylum Arthropoda; class Insecta; order Coleoptera; family Lampyridae; genus Abscondita; species Abscondita cerata. The sequence continues at coordinate 95,059 of JALBCR010004576.1, read as the reverse complement.
GTATAGACAGACGTATTTACACTCATGCGTTTGAATATGAATTTTTGTGTTGGGAAATCTTCTGGGGATTTTGATTGTTTGGAATTGCCAGTTCCGATGATTTGTCTGCAGTTGCTCGCAAAAGTTGTACCTCATTTCCTATTTGATGACTGTCGTGAAAAGGTGTACATGGAAAATGTTGTCTAAAAAATTAGACATGCGCTTTGTAATATCGATTAACGTAAAATTGTCCTATTCAAATTAGGGAATAAGTCTTCGACTACTGTTTCTGTGTAAGTACTTTTTTTTATTTTCTTTTGTTTTAATAAAATATTTGCTATCACGGGTTATATCGATTGCAGGCATCTTTTTTTCTTTTTTTGTGAGTTTTTCCCTTTGCCTTCTTCTGCTGGTCACTGCAGACGTACTCCGTTTTAATTAATGAATCGATTTTTAATTTTGGTTATGTTGGCAAGGATAATAATCTAAAAATTATAAAATATCAAAATGGGTCTGGTATTATCACCAACGTTGGAATTTCAACGTACCTTGGAACCGTCTTATAGTCAAGGACACCACCTAAGATAAGCTTGCTATCTGGTTTTTTGTGAGCAGCCCAGTAACTGTTATCAACGGAGTCCATTTTGATTTTTCCTTTGGATAATAAAATATTAGATTTGGATACAAGAGCTGTCATATCTGCCAATTAGCTGTCAAACAACGAAGACTTCCTATTCATACAAGCTAAGTTAATTCTTTTATGCATTCATAAATTTTGTCGCGTTCTATGTATACGTACTCCGTCCGTGAGTTTAGCAACGTACCTTTTTGGCGCTGTATAGACAATTTTGTAAACTAGAAAGATCTTTCTAAGTACCTGATTAATTTTGTGCGCTATGAAACTATTTAAATAATCGGCCAAGGTCCGGTACTCTTCGTAATTGTTGTCAAGTACATTCCGAACAATATTTGCCACGTGAACTTGGTGAATCGCTTGCATGGAAAAATTAGTGCTACGACTGTCAAAGGTGTATAGTACGCTAACCTATTTGGGGCGTTTTGCTATTAATTCTAAATAATATTATCTATTGTTGTGTCGAGATGTTTCTATGTGTGTTAATTGAACCACGTACGGTTTGCTTCTGTGTCTAAGAGTTTCTAGTGGCTCTAGATATCTCTTATACGTAATCCTAGGTGACGCCTTATAAATTCTTCGTGCAGTGTAGAAGCCTTTATTTCGAACGATTCTCAATAAGCCTACGATCACTTTCGATTAAGAGGAGCTGCCGGCCAGGTTTTCTAACACTGCTATATTTTTTTTATTTTTGAGTTTGTTTAGAAATAAACGGTAACAAATGTCAGTTTATCAGTGATAGATTAGTCAAAACTAGAATTTACTTTTAATTCATGATGGTGCATTTAACCCAAACCGAACGTATCGAAATTCTAATGATGGTTAAATATGGCGATACAAGAAGAAGTTGTTCTGAGGTAATGGCTTTTTTCAATCAAGACAGAGGATCTATCTGAAGATGATTTTCATTACAGAGTTTTGCAAAACTATCATGAAGAGAGTGGAAGGTGATGGTAATTTTATCAATTATATCCTTTTCTCCGACGAACCAACATTTTGCTTAAATGGACACGTAAACTGCATATATTGGTCGGACGCGAATCCTCATTGGATGGAAGAAATTGATACCCAATATCCGCAAAAAATAAATGGTGTGGCATTATCGGACGGAATATAATATGAAGTCAACGTCAATTTTTACGTCTGAAAGATATCTGCAACTTCTGCAACAACATATTGTTTTCCTAACAACCGGAACCCAAATCTACCAGCAAAAACAATTTGGTTTCAATAAGATGGCGCACCATCGCATCGTTAAGTACTTGCATAATTAGATCAAACTTTTTCTGGTGGATGGATTAGAAGAAGGGAAACAATTTAATTGCCAGCTAGTTCTCTTGACTTATCCCCCACTTGATTTTTTCCTTTGGGGTTAGGTCAAAAATCGAGTGTATGTCAACCGATTATTACAATTGAAACAAAAATAAGAAACGAGATTGTTGATATTTCCGCCGATACTTTGATTGGTTCTTTACAAAATTTTATTCAACGCCTTCATTATTGTCAGGAAGGAAATGGGGCACATTTTGAGCACCTTGTGTAGTATACTTAAATATGTATTTCTGTTGTAATTTCTATTTTGATTAATACCTATTAATAGAATTTGACTTTTGTTTAATGTTACAAAAATTTTCTTGATGTTCTTATTACTATGTAAAATTTAACCACTCATGCTATTTAAAAAAAATCAAGTTAGCTTTCTATCTCCAAAACAAATGAAAAAAATCTTTACCAAAAGAATTCAGTTGCTCTTAATAGCATACCTAATTTCAAACAGCTGTGATAAATAGTTCTCAAAATATTAAGCTGTACCCATACATAATAGCGACCCTGTATATCCATTATTCCAGACTAAACGTTCGCACTGTTTATTGCATTTATTCACAAATTATTTTGTTTTTAATGTAACTAGTGTGGAAATTTAAACGTCAATTTTTCGGTTTTTAACTAAACAAGCAACATAAGCAAAAGCTTTATAATCAGTATGAAGTATATTATTTTGTCTTGTTTGTTTTTGTCATGATTGTCACAGATTTTTTTATACATAACACAATTATCGGTCGTCAACAGTACTAGTAAACATTGTCCTTTAATAAACAAAGCTCAAATTAATAAAGAAACCTTGTGTAAATATTTGAGGTCGAAGCAAACAAACGAATGGATTCATAAAAAATTATCAGCTTTCAATATTGTCACAGTATTAAATAAATCATACTTTGTTTCTAATATACAACATTTTATCGCATTCCGAATTTATATCAGTTCATAAAAAAAAATTCCTTTCCACTAAAATGCTTGCAGATAACGATTATATGTAAATGACGATTCCACATACAAATGTAAAACGTCACGATTTCAAACATCTGCTGCAAATCAATTGTAAATTGAGACAGTACACCTTTGTTCTTCTGTAACAAAAGGTCGGTTAATTTGAAACACTTAATTAAACATTTAATTAACGGTTTTAACGCGTAAAATGTGATTCGATTCGATTAGTACCGAAAAAGTGTGTGCGAAGTGCGAAGAATTTCAGGATAAGAATCGCCTTTGTTTCAGCAGGTAATCTTTGAATTCAAGTCTTTTATTAAAATGTCTGTGTTATATGAAAACTAAGCACAACATTTTTTGAAAAAAAGAACATAAAAATTGTTGTGCTTTAATTTGAAGAAGTCGGTTTTCTTTTATTATTACTAATATTATTCCAAAATTTTTATTAATAATTAAATTAAGTTTGAAAAAATATTAATTGCTTTCTTCGAGTGTTTTAAGAATTATTTTATTATCGTGTTTAAAACTAACTTTTTTTTTTTAATTTGTATGCAATTATAAATGAAAAAAACCCCGAATATTCTATTAAACGTGGACAAAATATTTAAATAAATCGAAACAAAGTGTATGCGTAATTATTTACGATAATGTACAAACTTCAAATTTTTTTTGTTAATTTAAGTCACTCTGCTTGTTTCCAGTACAAATTTTTTGTTTATTTTTTTACATTGCATACTAATTTATATTATTGTACTTTATTGTAATTTAGATGTCCTAAAAATGCGCATGAATTTTAATACGAGATTGTTTATGCATTCAACTTATAGAAAAATTATTAAAAACAATTGGTTTTTTAAAAATTTAGTTAAAGTAACATATTTGATGCCTTTTTTTGTGATAGAAATCAGCACAATACAAATGTAGCGTTTATTTGAACCAAATGACGCGCTCTTATCCTTGAACGCGTTTTAAGGTTAAAGCAGAAAAAGAAGAAAAACGAAACAAAAGTTGTAGATAACAAATTTCCAAATAATTTTTGTATTCTTGGAGATACTGTTAAAACATCAGTGATGGTCATATCTCAGAAATTCATTATCAAAACATAAAATGGTTTTAACAAAAAATCTTGCAACAATTTTATTTAAAAAAAAATTATAAAAAGCATATTTTATTTACTGTATGTACAAGGTGTCCCTTTTTCGTTGCAATTGCGGGGTATCTCGGTTATAAGTGAAGGCAGAAGGATGCGGTTTTTTTGTCTTATCTTATCTTGCCATGATTGTGGAGTCAAGAATGTCCTTGTACCCCGTCGTCTTGACGGATGTAATCTGCAACAAAAATTTTAAACATTATTTGTGTTGGTCTTGAGGGGGCGGGAAAATTTTAAAAGTCGTCGGGAAAAGCGGTTTTAGGGCGTTTGATTTTGAAGAGATAGGATACATCGTAATTGGTGGCTTTGCGGATGAGCAGATTGGGGTGGGTTTGGTATTTCGTGATGTGGAGGACGGTGCGGTGGCGGAGTTGTGCTAGGATAGTGGGTAGATTGGCGTTGTAATGTAGGTCGTCGTTTCGGATGTACCAAGAGGCGTTAGAGCTTTGTTTTGGATTGTTTGAAGTTTTCGGATGTGGGTGTCGTCGGCGTGACTTCAGACGGAAGACGCATAAAGCATGATGGGATTTATAATGGATTTGTAGAGGAGAAGTTTGTTTTTCGGCGATTGAAAACTTTTGAGATGCAAAGGTGAGGAGGTTATCTAGGATAACGCCAAAGTATTTAGTGGATTTGGTCTATCAGATGGGAGTATCAAAGATGGTTAGTTAGCCATCCGGTCGGTGCTTTAGTTTGGGGGAAAAGATTACTGCAGCACTCTTTTCCGCATTAACGAAAATAAACCAGTCAGTAAACCAGGGTTCTAAGGCGTCGAGTGCGGATTTAAGGTATTGAGTTAGGTGTTTGGATTGTCAGGATCGTGCTAGGATGGCGGTGTCATTGGCTAATTCGGTACGAGGGGTTTTGGAATGTCATGGGTGTAGATATTAAATAATGTAGGTAAAAGGACGGAGCCTTGCGGGACTTCGGCGATGAGGTAACGGACTGAGCATTTGACGTTGTTTAACTTGATTTGGATACGGCGGTGTGACAGGAATAAGTGGAGAATGCGCATTAATATTGAGTGGCTGTTGGAACAGATAAGTTTGTAGACAAAGCCAGCGTGCGGTCAAAAGCCTTAGAGACGTCGAGAAATACTGCTCCGGCGGTCTAGTTGTTGGCCATGGATTGGTAGCAGTATTCGGCTACGCGTAAGAGTTGTTGGATTATGGAGTGGTTTGGTCTGAAACCAAATTGTTTGTCGGGTAGGATTTTTAAACGGGAGATGTCTAGGTTAAGCCTGTGTAGGATAATTCTTTCAGCGATTATTGAAAGTGCGGGAAGTAAACTGATCGGGCGGTGGTTTTGCGGAAATTTAGGGTCTTTTAAAGGTTTTGGGATTACTATCTTCCAGTCAGCAGGGAAGTAGCCTACTCTTAGTATGGAATTGATGATAGCGGTAAGGACTGCTATAGGTTTGCGTGGGAGGTGTTGGATCATAAAGTTTGTGATTTAATCGGAACCGGGTATTTTACGTTTGCAAAGAGAACGTATGATTTGGCGAACTTTGGTAGAAGATGTAGGCGTGATTGGATCGTCGTCGCGGTTGTTTAGTAGGAATAAAGATACTCTGGATTTAATACGGAAAACGTGATCGGGGTCGGCGATTTGGTAGTTTGGGTTCTATTGGAGTTCTAGGTTTTTGGCGTGGGATTCGGTCTTTTCTTCGGGAGAGAAGACGAGGCTGCCGTTCGAGCGAATCGGGTGTTTTGGAAATTGGTTGGCGTTGCGTAGGATTTTTTGCATACGCCATAGAGTGGTTGTCTTGGTTTAAAGATTCTAGTTTGGCGGTCCAGGATTCGTTGCGGAAAGTTTGAATTTCGGTGCGGACTTGGAGTTGTAATCGGTTAAGGATTTGTTTGTCGTGAGGGCTTAGGGTGCGTAGGTAGTTGTGTTTGGCGCGGTTCTTAAGTCGGATAAGGGATTTTAAAGAAGGGCGATAAGGAGGTGGGTCTAAAGGTGGTAGTCGTGGTTTTGTATTATTGGTGTGAACTTTGGATACAATTTTGGAAGAATGTGGTGACTGCGTTTATGTCATGATTGGTGTTTATAACAGGAATAGGATTGAATTGGTCTGTTAGGAACTAGTTAAATTTGGTCCAGTCGGTGATTTGGCATGTTTCTAAAAGTGTGTAGTGAGATATAGGTCCGAAGTGCAGGATAACTAGATTAGGGTTGGAACTAAGTTCGGAAAGAGCGTAAATTGTAAGAATTAAAGGGATGTTTTGGGTAATTGCGATATCTAAGATGTCGGGACGGAAGTTGATTAGGGTAAATGTTGAATCGTTAGGAGCGAGTGCGGATAATAACGGATGTGCATCTAGGTAAGCGAATAAGATTAGTCCGTTGGGATTGTAGATGCAATTATTTTAAGACGGGTGTTTGCAGTTGAAATCGCCTGCGGCGATGAAGGAAATAGTTTGTCTAGGTCATTGTTGGTTAAAGAATAGTTGGGTGGTTTATAGATGCAATCATCTTAATCTTACCGGAGGTTGTCTTTACGATGATTGACGTGGTTTCGATATGGTCCAGGGAAGGATTGGGAGCAAAGCAATATTTGAGGGATCCTTTGACGTAGATTGCAGTGCCACTGCCTCTTTCGTCGCGGTCGTTGCGGAAAAAGTTGTAGTTCGGTGAGTTTCAGAGAGGAGGATAAGATCGACGTTGTGATCTCTAAAAAATTCTTCAAGTTTAGTGGTTTTGTAACAAAAACCGTACAATTCCAGAAGGATACAGTGAGGTGGGAAGGGATGGTAAGTTGTACTGCCATGTTGGTTTTTAGAAAGTTAAGGAACGTAATTGGTGGGTGTTTTCAATGAAGAATTTGGTAGCTTCTTTTGTCGGATTTGATTGGCTGAAGGATAAAAACATGTTTCCAAGAATTTTGGCAATTCGGGCTTGTTTGTTTTGAGGTGGGATCTAGGTTGTTTAGGGTTTAGTTGTTGGTGATGCAAAAGGTTGTTGCGGTTTTGTGGTAGACTGTGCGAGATTTGTAGGTAAGGCGGGCTTTGTGGATAAAGCGGGGAATAGGGTAGCGAAAGTTAACGTTAGTGCGGACAACCCGGGGGTTTTAGGGGACCTGGTTTTTTGGGATTTAACGGAAGTTGGACATCTGCTGTAATTTGCCGTATGTGGTCCTCCACAGTTGGCGCATTTAACGGGTTGGTCACAGGTTTTGGTGCATTTGGGGGATGGGTGGGGTTCGCTGCATTTAACACAGCGGAAAGTAACGGTGCATTTACTTTGTGAATGTCGATAAAGTTGGCATCTATAACATTGGTGGGATTTGCGTTTGGATTGTAGGGGTTCGACACGGATTGCTACTCTGCAGCAGTGTGTTAGGTTGTAAATTGATTTTTGTTTCTAGTTCGATTTCAAACTGGTCGGTAGGGGTGGCTTCGGGAATTCTTGAAAAACTACTTTAATGAGAGTTTTGCTAGGTAGGGAATAGGTGTGTTTGGGTAATTCATATTTCTCCATGAAGAAAATCATATCGCGGTAATCGGGAATAGTGGTGGGTGTTATTTAAATGCCTTATTTGAATCGAAGAGGGAAGAAGTGGTTGGCCATTTAGATTTGTCTCGAAGGACAATAGCCGGGATACGTTTATTTGAGGTGGACTTAGTATTATGTTGAGGTAGGTTTTGGGTAAGGTCATCGTTACAAGAGACTTGCGAAGTTTGTGATGGTGAGTTTTGAGTAAGGTTGTCGTTACTTAAAATTTGAGAAGTTTGAGGTGCTGGGTTTTGGGTAGGGTTATCGCTACTTAAGACTTGGAAAGGAGGGTTAGGGTGGTCGTCTTTAGATTTTTTATTTGAAGTGGCAACATCGACATCCATGCGGGTTGCAGCCTTCGGCTTCTTTCCCCGGGTCGTTTTCTTCTTTTTCGCTGGTTGGAATTCATCGTTGGTTTTGTTGGTGTTGTCGTCATCGGTTGGGGCAAAGGCAGCTACTACGGAAGTAATTGCGGTCGGATTATTAGATTTGTCGTCATTAATGTTTCTTTTTAGTAACTTCTGCAACCCTTCGATTGCAGAGGAAAGTTTGCTTGGCGTCGTAGACCCGCAAACGTTAACCAATAAATCCGCCAAAGCGGACATTATTGCCGAAGTCGATTTTGTTTTAACAAAAACAATTAAAGTTTGGATAACAAGTAGGTTCTGATTGCTCAGGTAGATGTTTACTCTGCGGAGTGCAAGACTGAACTGTGGATGCGGTTTTTGCAATACAGTGCCACTTTATTATAAATCGAAAGATGCCGTAAGTAGAATTGTCGAAGCTCTCTTCGGTTTTAAGATACAATGCCATTTTAAAAAAGTAGCATTTCTAAGCACCCCTTGTAGCTCGGTGAGCTGTTGATTTATCAGTAAAGCAAAAATTGATTCTTTTGAACTGTTAGCGTAGAATTCAGTAAAATGTTTAAAAATTTCCTTGGAGGTACCGTTTTTAAAATATTATCTAAAATTATAATTTTTTAAATGGAACACCTTGAATATATTAATTAAATTACATTGAATTTTCTTTTCTCTTTAAAACAATATATAATAGTTAATATTTTCAATTTTTAAATGTGTCAAAACTTTTTAAAATAACGAAATTAACATCTCATTATCATAGTTGGTTAAACGGTTTTACTCAAAATTTTAAAAAAATACCTAATTCTCACAAAAATATTCTGAAGATATATTAATTTCATCCAAACAAGGTAAATATTAAAATAGTAGTATATAGTGAGTGTTTATGAAATAGGGGGACAAACTTTAAAGGCTGATTTTACTTTCGAAAATATGATAAAAAGTTCTTATAAACGTTGCCCCCAAAAATAGTTTTTATTTAATATCTCAGGAACCCTTTGAGATAAAGTGATACAATTAGTAAGGGCCTCTATTTTACAGTAATGATCAGAATTAATGTTAACCATAGGCGTACGAAACCGGCGGGGGAAGTAAATTTATTTATCATGTTTTTATGCTTTTACTTTTTTGACAATTTGACATTCAAATATCATTTAATATCTAAAACTATATAAAAAGGTACTCTTTACAAAATGTTGTAGGACCAAGCATTAGAGATATATGCTGCTTTAAATGAAACACTGTACTGTGAACAGGTGAAATTAAACAATAAAACTTCCATGCAAAACAAAATTTATTTAATTAGTAAACGGTCTTATAACAAACACAAAGTTTAAATAGTCAAAAATGACGCTTATGGAAAAACAAAAAATATGACCGACATCATAACATATTAATAATTATTGATGTATTGATTGTATGGTAGTTTCAATGCATAACTTCAGCTCTTCACCGTACAGTGTTTCATTTAAACCGTCATTTCTCTTAAATGGTTGGTCCTACAACATTTTATGAAGAGTATGTTTTTTATATAATTTTAAATAATAAATCATATTTTAGTGTCAAATTGTCAAAAAAGGCAAAAAATAAAAAAACATGATAAATGAATTTACTCCCCCCCCCCCCCACGATTTGGCACTCCTATGATTAAAGTTAATTTTGACCATTACTCTAAAATAGTAGCCCTTACTAATAGTAAATTGTACGCAAAATTGCATTGCTTTATCTCAACGGCTTCCTGAGATATTAAATAAAAACCATTTCTTGGGGGTAACACTCAAAGGACCGTAGCTCCTTTAAAAGGTTTTTGCGGACTCGTGTTTATAAGAACTTTTTTTCATATTAAAATCAGCCCTTGAAGTTTGTTTCCTTATTTCGTAAACACCCTGTATTTTATTAAAAAAATAAGAAAATCAAGAAATGGTTGTTCTCGCAAGTGTAGCAGTAACTCCGCAAACTTCTTGCAGAAAAATTGAAGAGAATAAGGGGGTCGCAGTAACTCTAGCACATCGAATTTTAACAAAATATAAATTTACTCTTTACAAGGTTAAAATTGTTTAACGTCTATACTCTGGTGACGCAGAACTTATGCTTATTTTTTGCAATTGGCATTTAAATCAAATTCGGCTAGACAGAAACTACGGCATTGGGCTTAAGAAAACAACCACATAATTTTTGAACATCAACAACAAGGGCAATTTAAATTTGGGGTTTTTTGTTTCATCCTATTAACCACAATTTAATATTTTATTTATGAAGGTAGTCTAACAACCAATCGGTTTCTACAAATTCTTGAAAATATTCTGCCTAAAATTTTGGATAATATTCTATTGGCCAACCAAAAATGTATGTGGTAATATAAGTATTTAAAACAAATTTTAATAAAAAAACAATAAACTTTACGGCAAATTATCTTGGTTTGATTTCAATTGGTGAACATTTTTTTATTAATAAGTTTATAATAAATATTATTTAAAAAAAAAATTGCAATCGGAATCGAACCCTAATTAAAAAGCGCAAAAAGATTACCAGGCAACACATTAACTAATTCGTTCATGTAGACCGCTTAATAAATAAAAATCTATTTAGTTAATAAATAAAGTTTCACAAAAAATTACTTACTTTTACTGATTTTTTTAGTAAAATATGCTTTGAATATTTACTATTTTCACATCAATGCGTTTTACTTATAGATTCAACTTAATGCATTGTTACATTGTGTACGAATTGGGCCAGTAAAAAGATATACGTTAATTTTTAATTTAACATAGTAAATGCTTATGTCAACTTTTCTGCGGGTCGCACAGTATATTGCATATTTTCGGTCCAACGATTATGCTTAAAAAAAAGAGTTTCTTAAAAATTCAAGTTGGAATTTTTATACTAAAAAAAGTAAAAGCAAAGCACTTATTTGCTTGCTCATAAGTAACTAACAACAAAAAAACACACCACTCTTTACTTTGCTCTTCTTTCTAAATATACAGTTCAATATAAAAACTAAAGTCGTATTTCCAGAGAGAAAGTTTTGTGATCGTGCTTTGTAAAAAATATACAGTTCGTGTAGTACGTTTGATATTGCTTTTAAAAAGTTTTGACCATTCCTTTAGGTTCCTCATTGGCTACAATTTAAAAATATTTTTTATTATACTTTTATCAGCCATTTCTCAATTTTCTCATTTTAAATGGAAACATGTTTCTTATGTTGTATTCTAAATCTACGTGGTGACTTTATGAATACGAGTCTTACTCAAAAAGTGATACTTTTAAAATATTGATTTTTAAACACTTTCTTTGGTCAATACCGGCTTTCACATATTTTAATTTTTTTAGGTTATTATTTTAAATATCAACTTCAAATTTTATTTACCTTTAGGGCGGTAACGACTTTAATGTCTATGATTTAAAAGTTGACATTAGTTATACAAGGTATGAGAAAAAAAATTATCAAACACTAATCAAATGAAATAACTTGATTAAATCAAATAGAACACCGTGTATATTTTTCCCCAGTTTGATGTAGAATTAAATTCTCTACAACTTTGCTATTGATGTCTGTTTGCCAAAACCTTATTTACAGAGGTGTTTAAAGTTCCTACATCATCTCATATTTGTCGTACTCCAAAGATAGGTTTTGCAACTCCTGAAAACGGTAGCGATGTAACGATTTACTTATTCTCTTCAGTACAAACACGTTTCCCAGTATTTCTCTCGTAGTTCGCAATTATAGTTTTATGAGCTGTTAATAAACTTTCATTCAATTTTCCGGTGAAATAAACTATACTAACCAATTCTGCTGTTGAAAACTTACTCATTATTACTAACAATACAAAGACACAATAAAATTGTAATAGATTGGACAATTGTTAACACAACCGTGACAACAGTAGACTTTTGACGTTCGCATTTCATCGCCCACTTAATTTTTTCAAAGATAATTTTCGATAAAAATGAGTTTCACGGGTAACAGTGGATATTTTATTAACAAACGTATAGCAAAATTATGGAGAATTAAATTCTAAATCGATTTGGAAAAAATATACAGGGTGTTTTATTTACTGTTCTTAAGTTAATTATTATTTCCGATTATACAGGGTGTTTCAGAATAAGATGCTGATCCTTAAGGGTGTCAATCCTTACGCGATTTTAAGAAGAAAAGTTCAAATAAACATATGTCCTAAACCTCTTAACTTTTGATCTACAAGGTGTTTAAGTTTTAAGAAAAAAGACGTTTTTTTATTATAACTTTAATATCTTTATAGATATAGATAGGGCGAGGAGGAACACAGTCGTGGCCACCTAGATCCCCAGATCTAAACAGTTTAGATTTTTTCCTTTGGGGACACCTGAAGACTTTGGTTTATAGCACCCCAATACACACTGAAGATGAGTTGAGAAATCGCATAATACTTTTTGTGACACTATTATGAATACTCCAGGAATTTTTCAAAGAGTACGCATGAGGAAAAGAGCTGAAGCATGCATACTTGCAGGTGGTGGCCAATTTCAACAGCTAATCTAAATTATTTTCTTTTTTTAGGTTATTTAATGTTAGTTTTTTATTTTAATGTTGAAATTATTATGTATTAAATAATCAATAATTATTTGCCAAATCTTTTTTTACGCGAAAACCGCTTGCCGGACGAAAAAAACAAACGAAATCAAATTTACCTTAAAATGAATAGAGATTTTAAAAATAATTTTATTTTAAGAAAAAGCAGTGGCGTACATAATATTTCTCTAAAATATCTAGTCCTCATCCTGTACGGACGCCACTGAATAAAAAATTAAAAATTTTAAATCAAAAAATAGTTGTTGTTGCTTAGAAGGCATATGCCAAATTTTATTAAAATATCTATAAAGATATTAAAGTTATGATAAAAAAAACCTTTTTTCTTCTTAAAACTTGAACACCTTGTAGATCAAAAGTTAAGAGGTTTAGGACATAAGTTTATTTAAACTTTTTTTCTTAAAATTGCGTAAGGATTGATACCCTTAAGGATCAGCATTTTATTCTAAAACACCCTGTATAGTTATAGTTACTATATTTTTTCCCTCAAACCTTGTATAACCGATGTAAACTTTTAAATCGTAGACAGTTTGAGCTTTTACTATCCTAAATGTAAATAAAATCTGAATTTAATTTTTCAAATAATAACCTTAAATACTTAAAATATCTGAAAGGCGATATTGATCCAATCAAATGTTTAAAATCGATATTTCAAAAATTATCAATTTTTGAGTAAAACTCGCATACATAAAGTCACCATAGTTTCTACGCAGATTTAGAATTAAAAATAAAAAGTATGTGTTTTCATTTAAAGTGACAAAGTTGACAGGTGGTCCATGAAAGTGGGACATCTTGTATAATTAAAAATATTATTAAATTCTAGTTACAAACAAACATAAAAGAATGGTGTAAAATGGTTATGAAAATATCTAATTTTCAAAGATAATATAAAACTTCCGCCTACTACACGGACAGGCTGTATGTACCGGGTGACCCAATAAGACTGTTCCTCGGCCATATCTCGGGAACATTCGTCGTATGACTTTGGTGTCAAAAAATATTAAGTAAATTGGCCATGAAGAATTGCAGGAAAATACTTTCAAGTTTTAAAAATGACTACCAGAGGGCGTAACTGTTATCTTTTTTTTTTAATTGCATTTTCCATAAATTTCGCTTAATAAACAAACAATTTTTTTCACATTTGTAAACAGAATCAGTTTATCTATCGTTTACGTAAGAACAAAAAGTTCAGTTATTTTTAAAGATGGCGGGGGGTGTTCAATTGTTTTTGCAATAACCTGCTTTAAGTTCTTAACGGTTTGACCGTTTTTAACAAATTTGGTATCGTTAAAAAGAGCATTCCTTAAACAATAAGAATCAACCAAAATATAGTTAATTTAGTTGAATCCTTCTCTGCCAGGGGGCTAGTCTTGACATCAGAACCCAAATTAAAAAAAAATCAAAAAAATTAAATGAAATGATATGATAAAGTAGCCAAATAACATCCAAATAGGCCAGTAAAAACCATTTTTCAAAGTCTAGTTCCTAACCTCAAATATTGGGAAAATGAGGATAATGGATGTTTGAAGATCGAAGACCGCGCGGTAAATTTTTTAAAACTATTAAAAATTTAGCACAAAAAAAATATATATCATCAGAACATTTATGTTGCTCCAAAAGGAAATAAACGCATTTTGTACTTATTGTCACTTTAATATTACTCTCGTAATTCTAACCTTTAATTTAAAAAGTAAGCCTAAAAACTTAAATAGGTATACTATATACGAATTCGAATATGTTAGACCTTATATTTTGGAACTATTTACAAAGATTCTTTTGTAAAATTTGATGCCCCAAATCTAGTACTTAGCGTAAAGTTTTAAGCTGTTTTTTTTTTGCAATATGGTGTGTGGTCTTGGAAAAAAGAAAAATAGGTAAGTACTTCAGTTCATCTTTGCCAAAAAAATATAATATATTTAAAAATTAAAAAGCATAAGGTATAACTTTTAATCGCAATAATGAAAAACAAGGTAAGTCTTGGCTTGGTTTTAAAGTAAAGTAAAGCACCCTACACTTTAGGCCACTTTTTACACCAAAGTCATACGACGAACAGTTCCCAAGGTATGGCCGAGAAACAGTCTTATTGTACCACCCGGTACGTGTGTATGCACTTTCACCTAGCGACTAAGCGAATAAAACAATTTATTCAAATTTGCAGTTTTTTTAGAGGCTTCTCAGAAGTATTTTTTAAATTCCTAAAATTATGAAATAAAAACCAATTTTCTCGGAAACGGCTCTAACAATTGTTCTTTAAATTTGCATGGGTATTAAACTTTTCAATATTTAAAAAATCACAAACTACGTTTTTTCCAAAAAAATAATGGTCTAATTTCTCAAAAAAATTTTTTTAACTGTGTGCGTTTTTTTAAGTAAGCTCAATGGTTAAAATATATGCATAAACGTTGACGTATAGGGTGTTTTGATATTTTAAATTGGAAGTGATTATGAAAAATGGCGGTATCTAAAATAACAAAAAAATGTTGAATTTCTTTGAATTCATTTATGTTTTATACCAAAAATCCATATCCACTCACCATTGTTCGATTGAAATGATTTACAGGAATAAATATAATAATGAAAATGTTTTTAACCTATATTTGCTCTTATAATACAACAACAGAAAAGTTTATTGTATATTTTTCTCACTTTAAGTCGCCTTTATTGTGATTGTAAATCTGTGGATATTTTAAAATAAACACTAAACTTTCATTATATGTTTGAGTGTTTTTTATTGGTCATTTTATTTAAGTTTATTTGTTGCAATGAAAACTTTTAAGATAACATTTTAGACATTTTTATATTTGTGTTAAGTTAACAACATTACGTTTTATTGCGGACAACTGCTACATACGTATATATTTTCCGAAAGAAGGTTTTTGTGACCAATTTCCAGACTACTAAGAATCACGTCCTCGTGTTTGCTAAAAGGCGGAAACTTTCATTGCAGAACAGAAGGTTTTATTTTTTTGTAATGACTTATTTCGTGTAGTCTGGCACGTGTTATTTATAGTTTCCGTTTATTTATTCAGAGCTTTAAGTTTGTTTGAATAAAGTTTCAATGTTAGATTATTGGGTCCTATACAGTTACTGTAATAAAATAAACCACGATCGCCTTTACTTATTTAATTGAGCATTTGTTTATAATTATTTGATAAATGTTTATGCTTATCAAGTTTAAGCTTGCGTAACATTTTGTGAATTTTGTGTCGGAATTTAGATTAATTTTGTATTGTGTTTTACTTGTACATGATTATTCACTATAAATTACTTACTTTATTATTGTTATTATTGTATTATACATGAAAGTTGTGTGGTTCTAACTGAATTTTTTTAAAATGCCATCAATAGTTCAGTTACTCGCCGTTTACAGGGTGGAACAAAAATATGATGTATTTTTTTAATATAACACCCAGTATATTTTTATATTTTTTCTGATTTCAAAAAATATAATATGTTGTCTTTATATTGAGTCGTTATTGAGTTATTAATCGTAAAATATCACAGTAACATATGAAACCATCGGTAGGACATCAAGAGTAAGCTTGGATTTTCTGCCAACTGCTTCACTATAAACAATTTTGGTGATTTAATTTAATAGAATGTCCATTATCAAATACTACATTTGTCATTTACATGGCTGACTTTAATAATATTAATAATTACGTATTAAGTAACTGTTTATTTGAATTTATTTAATCGTATAGTACATTTTAAATATTGTATTGTGATGTAAGTGTTATGTATGGTGCCCCCAAAAGATCAGTATAAACCTGTATAGCGTGGTAACCAAACCGTGTGCAATAGTGGATTTGTATCTCACTCAATACCTCAATAACGGTTCAACATAAAAACAACATATTTTATATTTTTGAAATAAAAAAAAGATCTTTTTCAAAATATAAAAATATACAAAGTGTTATATTAAAAAATACATCATGTTTTTGTTGCGCCCTGTAATCGGCGAGTAACTGAACTATTGACGGCATTTTAAGAAAATTCAGTTAAAATCATACAACTTTTGTGTATAACTTTTTTTTTCTACGAGCAATAATAACAATAATAATGGGTGGGTAACTTATAGTAAATAACTCTGAACATATGTATGTGTGAGGAATAGTGATTTATAAATTAAAAATGTAACTAAAAAAATTGACAACATGTTTTTATTGTTCTAATTTGTAATCTGAATATGATACGTAATTAGAACTTTACATAAGAACTGTCATCACGTTCTGAGGTAGCATTCCCCGCTCGTATTTATCGTCCACGTGAGGTAACATTTTGACCAAATGCTCACACGGCCAATCCTGACACATAATTTGTCCTCGACTTATCTAATATTTATCTGAAATAACGAAATACTATATTGTATCACTCGAGGAGAAAATCACAGTTTTCAAGCGAGTGTGTTAGCTCCGCTAGAGTGGTAGCGTGAGCAATGATAATTACGAGCAATGAAACATGATTTTGTCCTCAAGTAATACACTATACCTTTTCCACAATCAGTATGTAGTATCTATGAGATTTATCAAAATTTAATTTAAGATTTAACTGTCAGTTAGCACTCTTATAAAAACTGAGCAAAATGATGACCTTTTATAGTCAACCGGCCAACTTCGTGCTGTTTACAATACAGTTTTTTGACTATAATGTGCCTCTTTATGGACTAGTCTATTTTTGTTACTTTATGGACGGCGGTCAATATCAAATTTGAATGTCAGAATAAATGTTTGTATTTTAAGAGTAAAAACTGTCAATTTATAAACACAAGCAAAGACGACTTGTTACGCCATGAAAATTCAAAAATAAACAACACTGCGCAACACGTGCCAAACTAACTCATTGGCAAAGGATAGGTCTAAAGAAATGTTTCTCACTTATCTTTATGGTAGACTAAAGGTCCATATCACGAGTCAATTTTGGGGTTTTACTAGGCGCTACTCAGGTTTTTTAAATGTTTAACAAATGCTTATTAAAAACCCTGGAAAACTGTAACCATTCGAAAAAAAGCGCTTCATAAAAAGAGAAACACGAGTGACGTGTGGTTTCGTGAGATTGCCGTCTCAACCCCATCGCAATCATCACAAATTCTATATCCGCATATTACAAAGGAAACGCGGAAATCAAACAAACGATTGCAATTAAAGAAACGCTGACAGCATTTCTTAACGACCTTGCTTATATAGCAAACTAACCTACTTCGCACGTATAAAACGAAGTAGGTAGGATAACAGAAATTACTCTAGAAGTCGATCAGTCACAGTCACAGTCAACAGTCATAGCTGAGCAGTCAAGAAACAACAAACAATAACTCTCAGTCAAAGTTACGCCGACATCAGTTGAAGTATTGGCCCGATTTCGAATCCATCGGCCCAGTTCAACTCGGCCTGCAATTTTCAACTCGACATATGATACCACGGTGTAAAGTATCATTACGCAATACATAGTACGCAACTTACTATGTTGCCGACCTACGCCGCTTTCATTTATAATTGTAAATAGTGCACCTCGATTAAGGTATGTGCAAATAATAAACGCTACTAAAAACCAACTCGATTTAAATTTTTCTCTAGTATGACCCGGCGTCTAGAGTATATACTCTAAACGCCACAGTGGTAACCCCGACGTGATATAATTAGAAAAGAACAAACATTCAAGGAGAAGCAACACGGCAACAACATCAGGTATAATCGCAAATTTTTTTTATACCTACGCTACAACATGAACGGGAAAACAACCTCCATTGCGTCCGAAACGATTGCTGCTGCCCTAACCTCCACCCGACAACACGCCCGTCAACGACAACACGTCCGTCACATCACGCCTGCCATGACGACGCCCGCTAACACAACGCGTGCAATCGTTGCGGCCGCCATGGACATTATCTGCACTGCTCTTCTCCTCATTCAATAATGTAACGCGCATCATCTTGGGCTAATGGACTACAAACAAAGACGTTTTATCAACACCTTCACCCAAGAAAACCCCGTTAAGATGAGACGCAACGACAACTGCAACAACCGCTGTTTCAGAACAACAAACGATCACGACGCGCACTACATCTTAACGACATTGCTGTCAACGATTAATCACACCCGAACACACGTCAAGGGCCCAAGTCTTCGACGTACATTTGCGCTGGAGCCACATGCTCGCTTACACACGTCACGAAGTTTGAACGCTTCGTTCTGACGTCCGTTCGCCTGTTGCATTGAGGATGCGCAGAGCAACAAACTCGCGCACACAAGCTGCCAAATACAGGACACATAACGCACAAATTCGACTCTGGAGAGGCAACATCAACAAAACAAAACCCCGTCTCAATCCCATCGCAATTAACACAAATTTCATATCCGCATATTACAAAGAAAACGCGGAAATCAAACAAACGATTTCAATTAAAGAAACGCTGACAGCATTTCTTAACGACTTTGCTTATATAGCAAACTAACCTACTTTGCACGTATAAAACGAAGTAAGTACGATAACAGAAATTAGTCTAGAAGTCGATCAGTCACAGTCACAGTCGACAGTCATGGGTAGTACCAGTCGATAAGTCATGGCTGAACAGTCAAAAATCAGCAATCAATAACTCTCAATCAGAGTTCCGCCAACATTAGTTGAAGTATTGACTCGATTTCGAATCCATCAGTCCAGTTCAACCTGGCCTGCATTCTTCAACTCGACACATGATACCACGGTGTAGAGTATCATCACGCAACACATAGTACGCGACTTACTATGTTGCTGACCTACGCCGTTTTTATTTATAATTGTAAATAGTGCAGCTTGATTACAGTATGTGCAAATAATAAACGCTACTAAGAAGCGACTCGATTCCAATTTTTTCTCTGGTTTGACCCGGCGTCTAGAGTATACACCCTAAACACAACAGTTTTTTATTTAAAATATGTATCTTACAAAAATTTATTACACCACGGTTTCGTTCTTTTGCTAACGCAATTGCTTTAATTAAGACCATACGAAAAATATAAAATATAGTGGCGGTACCGCTCGCTTTCACTAGTAAACGCAGATTATACCAAAGTTTGCTTAAAAACTATTTCCAGATTCACAAAGATTATGATCGAAATGAGACTGTGGGTTTTGTTTAAAACAAAATAACTAATTTAGCATCAATCTGGAAATTTACAAACCCTATCTCAGTTTGTTCATTTTGGAACAATATAACATTACCAAGCAAGAATCAAAAGAAATACGCAAGGACGTTTTTCCCAAGGTTTATGTGGTTGTTACACTAAATTTCTTTAAACAGAAACATTTTTATTACGCCAATTTAATCGTTCAATGATTTTACGGCATGCATTACTATATTTAGTTTGAAGTTTTAAGAGATATTGATGAATAATCTGTTACCGTTTGTTTTGACCTTTTATTTAAATTGAGCGACAAATTTGTTTAGTTTTGCAAATTGGATTATTCGTTATCTTTATTATCAACACACGCATCCAATTCACTTCTCAATATTACGCGGGCAACGATTCTCACACTTTCATTACCTGGCGGTTGTATAATTTTAACAACATTATTCCGTTAAGTTTCGTACATGTTTTTGCTACACGTTACTAATTTTGAGTCTAAATATCTACTGACTTCAAAATACTAACTAGGAAAATGCATCATTTACAAAAATACGTTCATAGTTCTCAAAAAGATAAACAAACTGCAAATTCAAAATTTTAACCGTAGTTTGTAAACAGTGTACTGTTAATTTTAGTCATAACAAACATCCAATTTACTTTATAGATGCTATAACATTTAAGCTCTTTTCTTGCAATAAACAAAAAGTTTATTAATTAAACCAAAACAAAACGGCGACATATGGAATATGTTTCTACAAAACCTTTGATAAAAACTGTCGAGATAAACATTTTTTTAAAGATAAAGCATTTCATGACACCACGTATGATTTAAAAATTGCAGCAAAAGTAAATATGAAAACATACGTGCTTTATTCACATAAATAAAATCTAAAATTAAAATTACAGTAAAACTCATTTAAAAGGAACAGGTTCATAAGAACATAAGTCGTAAAATAAAATAAATGTTTACCAAACATAGGTGACAGATTAGATATACGTCGGCATGACAAATGCTTTCTGCAGTTCATATATATTTGAGAAAAATCATACAGTTGACAATAAAATCTTGTATGCAGCTCGTCCATAACCTCATAAAAACGTAGATTATGGACCTGTTATAAAACACTTTAGTAATTTTGTTCTATTTGTATTTTACTGAAATGACTTTTTTAATTGATTTTTCTATATAAACTAGAACCTTAAAATGTGTGTTTAACTTGATTTTTAATGACAAATTAGGATTCAACACTAAAAACCACAATTAATTCCCTACTTAAGGTATCAATTTAGCGTTAACTAACAAGTCCAAAAGAATATTCACTTTACTATTTTATTACAGCTAGAAATGTGCCCTAGATGTTTTCTGATGTCAGTTTTTCGTTAAACTCAAAACCCAATTTAAATTTTATTTAAAAATTTCTAACTGCAGTATTGACCAATTAATGCTCCTGAAATAAAGGTTCTAAGCTTTACAATATTGGTTAACTGCATTATTGTTGTATAATGCTTTTGGCAAATAAATACAGTAATAAAACGCCAGCACAAATTACAAGTCAAACGTTTTTTACTGTTCGTTACTTTTTGAATGAAACACGAAATAAAAGAATTTGTTCTTAAACTTTTATTAACTGTCCTAAGTAAAGACTTCATTATAAAAACCGTAAACTTTTTACGATGCCTTTCAAGGAAAAAAATGACTTCGAATTAGTGAAATAAATGAGCGTTCATCTACAAAAAGTTGTAGCAATGTCATTTTTATCTACTTATCTACACAATTTTATTTTTATTCGTTAAAACTTGTTGAAGTGGGGTTAAGAAGTATCTCAAATAAACGTGTTATTATGTTATCAATGATTACAAAAAAAACTAATGCGAATAAAAACTTTTCATATTAAAAAATGCATTTCTGATGATCATAAATGATATAAAATGAAATAGAAAATACAGTGTCTAAACTTTAAAGGGAATAAAATTCATAATTTAGGTATGTCAAGTGACACCGCGTTTGAAATATTTCTTCTCAAGGAGTACAACAGACTATGTATTTTTCGAAAACTTTCAAATTTTACTTAATAAAAAATGAAAATCAACTTTATAGCTTGAATACTATTTAATGCAACAAATGATTAAAACAAGTTCTTATTTGGCGATGATCACATTCACATCTTACGTTTTGTAACATTTCTGGTGTGACTTGTCCTAGTATCCTAGTATTTGTCCTAGTGTTGACATGCATAAAACAACAAAAGCAAAATATCTATTTTCTATATAAATAAAGAACATACAACGTTCAAACAAAAAAATCTGGAAAGAGAAACTATAATTCTACGCCCCTCGTGTAATATATTTTTTTTTCTTCAAAATATGTGTTTTTAAAAACTAAACTTTCAAAAAATAACTAAATAACGTATCCTTTAAAACATCCATTTAATTGCATCAAAACAAAATTTTAACACAGGGCGGACATGCATTGATACTTCCTGCAATAAAATATGTATGCGGTCCCAGATTTAAATAATTGTTTTTAAAAAATCTAGTCACACATAAAATGCTTTTAGTCATAAATGCACAAACAATTATAGCCTGGCTGTGTAAGGCAAATATCTTCTTAACAGCTAAAACAATACACTTAAATCAATTCTTAAATATATATCATTTATAAAATCTATTATTTTCTTCTTAAAACTGAACTTCTACTGATGAGGCCTTTATAAAAGTTTTTCGTACATTTCTGTTCTACACTTTTAAATAAAATTATTTCTATTTCTTGAAAAAAACCAGAAATATTTTAATTAAATTTTGAACTTTAAGGGATTGGAAACTAATTTGTAACATAATTCTGGTTTCAAAAAATTAATAGTGCACTTGTAATTTTGAAAAAACGTTTTTTGCAGAACAGTCAACTGCTCTTTAGGGACGAGATACGCTCAAATGTTATTAAGAAAAGTTGTTCAGAATGAAAAAATGAGGAAACTTGCAAAATTTCGAGTCCTGAGCGTACTTTGATTTTTTTGATGTTTTTATTATTTAATTGAATTTCCTCAAAATAGAATTTAATTACTGTGTAGCAAATTTGAAATTGACAGGAACACTTAGGTATTTTATTTAAAATGTAGGTAAATTACGAATTTCAATATCAACTTGCTCTGAATTAAAAAGTAGGACCATGACTTTAAAATTATGTATGTTTACTCAGTTTTTTATTGTAAAAAACTTTTCTTTATAACATTTGTGCATATTTTTTCATCAAAGAACACTTTACTGTTGTGCAAAAAACGTTTTTTCAAAATTTTGAAGGCATCCTTGATTTTTTGAAACTAAAATTATGTCACAAATTAGTTTCCAATCAAGTAGTGCTAAATTCCAGGGCTGAATTCAATTTGAATTTGAATTAAGAGACGACCAAACAATCAGGGGACAAACTGTAGATAGTGGTGCTGTATTTTAAATGAGGTACAACTACACAATTATATATGAGTAGCACAAGTAACACGGTTCTAAGCCTACTTAATATTCCTACTTTTTTGGCAATTTTTATATTAATATACAGCATGTGTTTTTCCCAATTCCTCTATAATTATTCCTAGGTACTCAAAGCTATCAATATATTCAATTCTTTTACATCTATAAGCACATTCACTTGACTAGAATTACTAACAATAATAATAACAATAACCTTTAAACCACTTTCTACCTTTATTCCTATATTATATAACTTTTCTAATAATATTGTTACATGCAAAAATACGTTAACGACAAATTTGAATCAAAACGTAACATAATTAACTAAATAGATAGGGTAAATTTGTGTTTAACATTAGTAAACGGAAACCTATTTAATGATGTGATCGCTAATTTACATAGGAACATACTAATTAATTACATTAAATAAAATCTATATCACATTCGCTTACAGAATAATTCAAAATTAATCAACGTAATTACATCTAAGTTTAAATTTGCACCTGCAAATGTCCATTCAATGAATGAAAATGTGTGTGTTATTTTAATTCGTATTAAAACAAATAATGAAGCTCTACACATAAATCCGCGACAGTTTAAAAAATAAATACAACGAGTTTTACCAAGCCATTCAAATAATTGTTGAGTAACGTAAATAGATAGATAAATAGATACCTGAAGGTTTAACAAAAAGCGCCAGCTTCGAAATCGGAGACGGCGTAACGGTAACAAAATACGACGACGTATTACAATAATTCTTCCTGATAAACATTTAAAAACTGGCAAAAATTTTTTTAGTAAACGCCCAAAATTGAACGGTAAAATTATTTTCGAAAAAATTCAACACTGTAATTAAATGTGTAATACAGGAGCTTTTATAAAACTGCATTACGCAAAAACGGGGCATAAAACTTAAATTCCCTAAAAAAACAAAACGAGGAAAACTGATTATTTCGACTTGAAGAAATCGTAAAATCTGCAGTTGCAAAGCAGGTACAAGCACCCTTTTTCAAATCTTCAAAACCTGACAATTTTATGTAAAGTCCCGGTACATATTGTTGTTAGTGAGATAAACTTTCTAGGCGACTATTTAGCACAATTTCTTACTTTAATGTAAAGCTAACGTACAAACTGCAGCTGCATGCAAGATAAGAAAATCTAGAAATGTCACGTAGAAAACCAAAAAACCACCGTTTTTGTTTGACGAAATTTAAACGCAAGTTAAACATGAATCGACAATTATGTTAAAGGAGAAGATTTTTATGAAGGTTGCAATACATTTCTATCTACAGTTTCAAATGCTTGTTTAAGGTCAAGAAAAACAACTACACTTTTGTTACTTTTAGGATAGTTGGCCTCCAGCTGTTAACCCCCCCCACGTTTCTCCTTCACACGTTTTGCACCAACTCATTTCGCCCCCGCACACCTTTTGCACCCACACCTTTCCCCCTTTATGTATGAAAATCTTTACAAACAAACATGTAATTTTGTTAAAGAAGAAAATTGTAATAACTGTAACCTACCAACCAACACTGTTCACTCCCGATCACATCTACCAATCGACATCGTTTATCTCAAATATATTTGTATAATTTGATTATGTCGACTTTGGATACCATACTTAAAATTGTATATAATTTTACATTGGCATAATAATTTATTACTATTTTTTTAACTTATTATACAAAATAGACTGTAATACTTTCCTGATCACAACAAAATATTAATAGTGCAACTTATACTATTAGGAATTTTGTTAATTGAAACAATTAGAGCTGTTCATAAATTTGACCACTTTCTGCCCCTCAACTGGTTATATCACTTTTACACATGCAAAACGTAACACAAATAAAAGGGGTAACTAGCTCAGACAAGACAGGTTGTGATTCATTAAGTTGCTTGATAAATTTCGATTTGGGGTGCTTAGAACTCAGGTTTTCAAATAAAATTTGTTAGTATTAGGGTTGTTTATGGGCGCCAAACAAGGATTTTAAGAGGGGGAAAAACTCCTTGAGCCGTTACCTACCAGAGGAGTTTGGGGAACCTGCTCGTACACCGCCTCAGAGGTCCGCCATGCGCACGCCGCAGCTACCTATAGAGAACATGTACACATGAACATAAAATTTAAGTAAGTAATAAACCGGACTTGAACAAGGAACAAAGTATATTCACAAACAGTTCATGAAGAAAATACACAGATACAATACGTCCGACGATAACAACGCCGGGATACTTAATAGTAAAAAAATAGCAAACACAAAAAAAATATCGCGACCTATATACGTTACAAATTTCACAAAATATTCTGAGAGACTTGAAACGTTAACAAAATAAAAATCCTACATCATTTACTTATTACCGAAAGTAATTAAACTTAAATTACAACCGCATTACCGGATTTAACTCGTCACAATTCGTATCTGTCCTTAGTATCAAAGCGTACAACGTTACTGACCGCACACAAAAATAAATCAATCATTATGTCGGAATAACTCTGGTTTTTAGTTCAAGAATTTAATCTATTTAAAAATATCCGCGTTACTGGATAAATATTACAGTTCTCCTACCTTAACTCAGGGCGCCTCTGCTGATTCCTCTAAAGATGCGTCATACGGCAGGCCCCCAGGTCAAGGTACACGCCCACAAATGAAAATGGGAGGAGTCAATGAGCACCAGCTCTACGAAGAAGCCCAATACGTAAAAAAAAGGATCCTTAGAAGTACTCTTATCGTAACATTCTTTTTAATACTACAACAGCCCAAAGACCATCGTACAAAATTTTTTTGAAGATATTATACGCCTAAAGCGTATGTCGAAGAGATCGTACAAAATTCTTTTTGCGAAAGTGTCACCTGGGTGCTTGTCGAACTAAATTTTGGGTTAATAGAAACCGCAATTTAAGCGAACTTTTGAGTAGATACTCCAACACTAAAACAATACTTGTACGTTACGATGAATGTAAAATTGTAGAAATACCCGCGCTGAGCGAAACATGCCTAAGCATACTTAGTAATTTACTTCATCGCACTCAAACGTTTGACAACTGACCGAGAATTCTCAGTCGTTCGATAAGATATCTCAACAGCCGCGCAACCCCTACTCGATTGTCTAATATTGGAATGTCGATAACGCACGGACCGCTGATAAAATTTACTCAAAAGATTGTAATCAAAAATTAATGTAATACCATTTTGTGATTGAAATTTTTAGAAAAACGGCCATATCATACAAACCTGATAAGTTAGAATAAAAGCTAAAACTGCTGCAGAAAGGATAAAACGTGCTCTACAAACTGGCATTTAAAAATCAAAACTAACGATGTAAATAAATTAAGAAATCGCGAAAAACCTTAGACATTGCGCAAAAACGGTGAAATTTTTATACGACGAAAAAAATGCATTTTATTCAATTTAAACGCAGACAAATGCCATAACTTTATCTATTAACCAACGATAACTGCAAATAAACCCAAAAATTGACTTAGAAACGACCAAAAAGTTACAATTTGCTAAACATCCCCTCTCACTGGTTGAGTTTCTTAGACTTTGCACTATTCTCCACATGATCTCCTCACTCAACTCCCCTACCTATCAAATGCACTGTCTCCACCAGATTCTCGATGCTGCTCACAATGTACTGGTTCAGTTTGTCTATGCTGCCTACTAGCGTAACTAGACTTGGTTGAAATGAGGTCTTTCAGTGTCCTCCACATCCAAGTCGGATTAGAACATTTTTAGCAATAACATTTTTAATAACTTTATTCCTTACACTGCCACTACAGCAATCTACACTTGTGGTAACTATTATCCTTGTTTTACCTCTACAACTTTATATCCTCAGTAAACCATGACACACACCTGTTTACAGGTATTAGCCTATACTTGCCTCTTATTGCTTCTATGCTATGATTAATCCAGTTTTTATATACGTGGTTGCCACATCTGTCAGCTCACCATCGGTATGTTAGTTATTTTTCAAAATTGTCATCAACTTTTAGTCATCAATCTTGCCCCGCAACTTTATGTAAAACTTAGCACTATTTTCACCAAACTGTCCCTACGTTCTTACAATAGAATGGTCAGATATCCTATGCGTATTCAAAATATTACAGTTTCAGTTCCTATGGTTAGTGAATACTATATCAATTATTGTTGGTTTCACACAAATGAACTTACTAACTACTTGCTTCAGAATTTAAACTACTAACAGTAAACGACTTCACAAAAAAAAGTTCTGTTTTCTTACCCAATTTAAATTAAAATCACTCATTATAACAGTAATCATGCCGGAATCAACTATATCTTCTATCAATCTTAGTAAGTTCATTGAAAATGTACACTCAGGAAGTTTAAGACTTAGACACTACAATTTCTGTAAACAAAAGTTTGCACATTGTTAAGCGGGCTTAAGGGTATCATTTACAATTCTAACAGCAGGTAGTCTCAGCAGGGGTTATCTTATAGAAGGACTGTAGAATGAATCATTACACTAAGCACGTTTCAGAAAATAGGTAATTTACGTTGCTTACTTAATTTTTTTCTTTAAAGAATATATTTGAAGGTATCGCTAATTAAACACCATAGCTCGATTAATTATCGAATCAAAATTTTGTTTAGGAAATGTTTACAAAATAAAATTAGAAATAATTTTGATTTAAAAACGTCTACAAGCAATAACTTTTAAATTAAATCAAAAACTAAACATGGTTATTTGGGTTGACTGATTATTACTTATTTTTAAATAAATCTAACCTACTAATTATTGTAAGTTATTAAAAAAAATTATTAAACTCTCTATTCATAATATTTAGTCCTTACAAAATGTATATTTTATGACGTTTCATTTTTTCTGTAGTTAATATAAAAAGTGAAAATAAAAACTAAGGCAATTCTTATTGTCAACGTATATATTTAGTTTTTGACAAGAATTTATTACATAATTATAATTAAGATACCAAGTTATAGTTTAAAATTAAATGAAAACGTTTTTTTTAAATAAAGGTATTACTATATAAATAAATATAAGAAATCAATAATGGGTGTGACCTCCATTATTATTGATACATTCTTGGAGGCGTCTGCTCATTGACGCTATCAAGGTATCAATATAATTAATATTAATCGTTTTCCATGCGGTATCAATGGCTGCAATTAGTGCATTACGGTTTACTGGTATAAAATTTGGCCCTTGTTGTCTTCGGATAACAGCAAGTATTCGAGCCCAAACATTTTCGATAATGTTAAAATCTGGGCTTTTTGCTGGCCAGGGTAACAGCTCCAAGTTATTTGCTTGTATCCAGTTGCGCACAACCTGCGAAGTATAGGGTCATCATATCCCGATAGTTAATTATCGAATGTTCCAAGAAAATATGTGTAAATAGTAAATGGAATCTACTAACGTAACGTTAAGTCGTTAATTATAGTTACATAACTCTCCTTTCATAAGATATAGTTCATATTAATATGCTTATTGTAAAGCTTCGTACACACCTGAACAACAAACCGAGGAACAAACAGAACAACGAACCGAACGGCAATCGGAACATTAATTTGGACGGTGCTACGTACGAATTTTAGAACAGATTCGCAAGTCCTGATTGTTCCACGAACGGTTTGCGGCGTTCCCGCAACTTGTCGGTTTTTCTCCGACATCAAAGAAAATGCACGCGAATGCGTTTGCAGGTTTGGACAAACCTAAACAAAACGGTGAACAAACTTATGTACAAACATTTTTGTTTACAGAAATTGTGGTGTCCAAGTTTTAAATTTCATGAGTGTACATATATGTATGAGACACCAAATAAACATGATCTACTTTTATTCACTAACTTAAACGCTATACAGGCTGTCCATTTTTTGAGTGCCACTATGGGAATCTCGCTTATCTTAAGAGATACAAAGTCGGTTAATTTGGGGTAAAGTTGCGCATTTTTATGCTAAATTACAATAAAAAAATTTGAAATGTCATCAATAATTTTGAAAATATCAAAAATAAACAAAAATTTCTGATTTTCGTTTTTAATTTTTTTGCCAATAAACTAATCATATTAGACATTTCTAACAAAGACATTATTTAGACACTTTTTATGAAAAATTCAAATATAACATCACTTTTGATGCAAAGTGTAATAAATTTGTTTCATATTTCTTTGTTTTTCACTTGAAAAGGACATTTTTGGAATAAAAGTAGCACAAGCTTAAATATTAAGACATCAAATATTATCAAACTGCAAAATTTTGTTGACAACAAAAGAACGTTGTTTTTTTCCAAAGCACTGCTTGCAAAAAATGAAAAATTGGGTTTTTGGCAAAAATGTGATACTGAAATACCAAGTGTTCTAAGCAGTTTCTAAATAGCTAAAACAGCAAAAAATCTGTAGATTTCCCCACAAAAAAATCAAATATAGTAAGGTCCGAAAATCTTGCCGGCGCTTTAATATGACCTCTTCTTCATATCCATTAATTAGAAAAAAAATTTTCAAAATATTTACGAACGATCACAGCATAATGGTGTGAAGGTCCGTCCTAATACCATATTCGTTTACCAGGTAAATCCAGTTCCAAAAAATTTGGAAATGAAATGAAGAATAGTTTTTCTACAACCTGATTACCTATTATTCTTGTCCGTACATTTATAAGAGTTATGTTCAACGCAATAACGACAATTTTGACGATTTTCACCAGATAAAACTACATTGGTCGGTCAATAAACATTTGGACCCCTTTTGGAAAGTGTAAATGTTTTGAAAGAAAACTTGGGGTGCTGGTTAAGGCGACAACTGGCATGAGTACTGCTTCAAAGCCAGTGACCAGTTTGAACAAGTTTGCCATCTACTGATGGAAGATTTACATTTTTTTTTTTTTGGGCTAGTTACATTAATGTCTTTAATTAAGAAATAGTAATTGGCACCGGAACTACGTATCGCAAACAGTGAACCTGGTCATTTGCATTAAAAAAGCACCTACGGCAAGGTGCAAAATGTCGCCTGACGCGACTTTTCTTTTAAAACATCTGCATCTTTCAATAGGAGTCCCAGGTTCTAAATATGTCCTTGGGTAAAATATTATTTATATTTTTCTTCTTTTTTTCTTTGACATTTAGGTGCTTCCTGACGCTTCTTTGAAATTTGTTATTCACCAATATGGACAGTTCTGAAGAGGTGTCAAAGTAACCTCTTCAGAACTTGCAGCCATCAATGCACTCTTAGTCTTTAAAATTGCTGGAAACTGGTTTCGTTGCATTGACAACCCTGTCTTATTTTAATCCTTTAATTCTTTCGCCAAACAACCTTTTACGGAACGAAAGTACGCAAAATCTAATACTCGTCAAAGATAAGTGGCAGTTGATGACATTGTCATAAACTTGATATTATTTATTTCACAAATAAGGTTGTTACCAATAATAGTTTTTGTCACAAACCAATCCTAAAAAGTTACTACGGAATCAACGTGACCTCTAGTGTCTGATCGTCTTTGGAAAATCTGTTGTGTAATTTTTTATATTGTATGGTTTTGATGACCTGGTCTGATAAATAAAGTAGTGATTTTTGGGAACAACTACATTAGAGTACTGATCACTTTCTATAACTTTTTTACCCACCAGTCACATCAACAAGGTTGTCTTGTTCTAATTCCAAATGCTTTCCTTTGGAAATTTACTTGAGTTGATCGTGAACTTGATCGGTCAGTGGCTGCTCTAGAGTAAATATTTTATCTGCTTTGTGAAGATTTATACGCATCCTGTTAGGAATTTCTTAAGTTTTTTTAATCTTTAACAAAAAATTACGTTCAATAGAAAATTCTAATGACACGTTCAAAAATTATTTTTATTTCCCACCAATTGTCACATTTAAAAAAACAATAACATCTATGATCAAGATTTTAAAAGGTAAATAAAAATATAAAAACTTTAACCAGCGTTGATAAAGCCCACACAACGGTAGGAGAAACGTCGGCGATTACAACTGAATGAGTTGAGTATTATTCCCACTTCCACCTAGAAGGGTTCTTATAGAATACATATAATATTTAAAAAAATTTTTTGAAGGCCACTTTACCTTTAACAATAACATTTTAACAATTTGGTTTTTTATTCATTTTTTCTAAACTTTTCCTCATTTACTTTTCAGCTCCTACAAAGTCAGTCCCATTGTCTGAGTGTGTTTCCAATGGACTTCCACGCCTACTAATAAATTTTATAAGTGCCATAATTGCCGAATCTGTTGAAAGAGAGTGTAAACTGCTCTAGTATTAAAACGTGTAATAATCACGCCATATCTTTTATCCACACTTTGTTTTAGTTTCACCAATACAAAGGGCCAAAATAATCAATTTCACAATATGAAAATGACCGTGTAAATGCCTTTAACCTACTTTCAGGAAATGGTGTCATTTCTGGCTGTTTAATTTGGGTTTTTTAATTTTATAAAACTAGCAACTCTGCAAAATCTTTTTTGACACTTTAACGTAGGGTAATAATCCAGAGTTTTGATCTCAAATTGTTTATTAATGTTTCTGTACCTGTGTGATATAACAATTTGTGGTAATACTGGATCAAGAGTCGTAGTACTATACTCTTCTTCTTTGATGGAAGAATTATCGGGAATTTAGCGTCGTAGCAAATATCCGCATATTTGATTCGGCTGTCCATCCTGAGCACTTCATTTTCATCTATAAATGGAGACAGTTTAAGCAGTTTAAATTTTTTTAAAACCAGTTGATTCTTTTTTAGTGCTTCTAAATTGTTAGTAAAACTTTTCGACTGTATATTTTTTTACCATAAGTTTTCAACCCTTTTTAATTCTTTTGGCAACAATTCTTCTTTTTTATATTTTTTTCTACAGTTGCCAATAAACCAAAAGATCCATCCTGTAGCTTTCAGTAGTTTGTACCATCTTTAAAATCTAGTCTCATCTGGTAAGTCTATATTAGCTTGAGTAACTATTTGTATTCCTCTGCAAAATTACTCTTTGTTGTTTCTTCCTTGCGCCAAAAAAATTTTTTTTTAGAAAGAACTCCGGACCCTTTATCCATATTGAATTTATTGAAAAGTCAAACTTGAAAACTGATTTGGTACCTAAGTCTGCTGGATTATTTTTTGCTGGTACCCATTTCTAATTTTTAATATTTGTTGAATATACAATTACTTAAATTTTGTAAGCTTCAAAAGATTTTAATCTTAGTGTCTTTAAGCGAATCCATGTCAAAACTACCTTGAAATCTGTCCACCAGAAACTTTTTGAGATTTTATAGTTACTTTCTTTCTTAATTTGACATCCTAGCCGAGTTGCTAAAATCGCTCCTTGTAACTCCATTCTTGGAATATTTATGGTTTTTCTAAAAAATCCAAGCTTACATTTGGAAGCCACCAAAGATGTTTCTAAAATATTTCCTAATCTACTTCTAAAATATAAAACAGTGCAAACAGCTATGTTACTTGCATCACTAAAAACATGTAACTGAACTTCTTCAGTTCAAAATGTAAAATACGTTCTAGGAATTTCAAACTGATCTATGTTAAGTATTTGTTTAGTCCATGTTTCCATTTTACATATATTGCATAGTATATCTGTTGATCCCATTCTATTCCTTTTCTCAGCACGCTTGCATTATGATTTGATCTGTATTTATTAATAGAGTTATAAATTTAATAGGGTCATAACTAACTTAAGAATCTATCTTTTTGTAGGAGTTTTTGTACCATCAAGAATACCTTTTTATTCTAAAACAGAATGATATTTTTTCTCACGTCCTAAAACAATCCTAATACCCTGTCGAGTTTATTTGAATATAAGTTGCATTGATTACTTGATGAAACAGCTTTTTGAGGGATACTCTTAATGTTTTCTTAGTTGTTGGTTAGCCAGTTTACCATTTGAAAATCTCCTCTTGAATGAACCTGCCTAACAGTTACAATTGTTCTTATAGCCTCTTCTATGGTTGGTTTACAGTCTAAATAGTCGTCAACGTAATGTTGTTTATGCATTATTCTGTAGATGTTTGGATATTACAAGGTAAATTCTTCACCGTTAATGTTCTTAATGTATTGTCCCATAGAAGGAGAATACGCGACTCCAAAAATCATTACTCGCATTTCATATGTATCAGGTTCTTTTTCGCTATCTAAGCCTCTAAACAGAAATCTTTGACATGTTGTGTCTCCTTTTCTAATAATCACCTAGTAGAACATCTTCCTAATATCTCTAGAGAAGCCATACTTTTGTTCTCAAAACCTCCACAATAGCGAGACAATAGATGGATAAAAATCGGGTCCTGTTAATAAAAAATTTTTTAGGCTTACTCCATTTACCTTTGCTGCGGCGTCAAATACAAACTTTAGCTTTCCTGGTTTATTAACATTTTTTGCTCCAAAATGTGGAAGATACCATACCTTTCCATTATTCCCATTTTCTTCTGTTTTTGAAATTTTCTCAGCATATCCTTTTTCTACATATTCTTTGATTTTTCTGCAATATTCTTTAGCGAATTCAAGATCTTCGTCCATTTTTCTTTCTATGCATCGTAACCTACTGAATGCTGTCCTCTTACTGTCTGGAAGGACAATATTTTTATCTCTCCAAAAAAGTCCTATTTGAAATCTGTTTTCTAAAATTAAAATCGTTTTAATTTATAGTTATATATGGACCATAAACAACTCACCCTAATCTAGTTTTTGTTAAAGCTAATTTATCAAAAATTATTTTCTGGGAATTAATTAAACTAACATTATCCTGTTCTATCAACAATTTAAGAAAAGTATTCTGAATAATCTCTAAAAGTGATCAATCAATATACAAAAATTCATAGCAAATATAATCAATATCAACCTTTTGTGTTGGCAATTCTAAACTTTTTACAGTTCTAACACGACGGAGCTTAAATTTTTCAAAACTACTTACTCCAGCTATATCCATGCTAACTATTTTTGAATCATTTTTACAGTGGGTTAGCTGATTAGCCCACTGTAAGCAAATTGGCAACGTTGGTGCATTCAATTCAATGGATTTGGCTATTTCATAATCTATCAGTGTTACTGTAGACCCTTCATCTAACAACGCAAATGTTTCCATATACTTCTTTGGACCAAACAATTTTACCTTGACTATCTTTAACCCGGCGTTGGTACGGTGACTGAAAGTTACACCATTGGTACGGTGGGGTATGAGTGTAAATGAACTAAGCAGATGGTTTCAATAGCAAGTTCCAGTAGATTACTTTCTCCCAACAGAGAAAATGTGGTCAGATGTTTTCTAAAAGATCTAAGTAAATTTGGCCGTGCCTTATTGTATTCAATAAGTACAGAAAACATTAAAAAATTTTGCTTTACAGTCACTTTACTAGGGAAAAAAAGAGAATTTAACAAAATTTAAAACGATTACTTATTTTTATATTTATCTTTACAGAAACTAAAATAAGAAAATATCTCGAATGGAAAACCAAATAGTTCATTCCTTTTGTTTAGTTTTCCTGGAAAAACACAAATCACAGGTGATGACTAAATGTTCTAAACAGAAAAACTGGCTGCACATAACACAAGTGTAAAAAGATTTTCGATCTTTCTTGCGTTCACATTCCGAGCATCTTCCAGAAGTTTTATGCCTATTGCCAAATGATTCAGAAGGTTCCTTAGTAATAGAGCTACTTGTTGCCCCTGTCAGGCTACTTAGTTTTCTCTTGAGATAAACTGGTAGTCGGGAATTAGTTTGTCGATTCTTCAAATGCTCAGATACGAAGTCTAAACCTAATTTCTTTACAAATTGGTGACGTTTTACTGGTTTTTTAGGATTGTTCGAATTATACACAACAAAAACGTTTATTGATGCAGTATTGAGAAGCAAAAAGAAAACGGTCAAGGGCCATCTACGGCTATTACGCGACACATCATAATTACTGAAAAGTTCATCAACTACATCAACCCCTCCCTTAGATGAATTGTACAAAGTTATGATTTCCGGTGTTTGCTCAGCTGCTGTATCTTTATCAATATCGTCAGAGTGATGAAAAGTAGATAACAACATTACATTCTTTCCCTTCCTAGGTATATAGGAGACGAGAGTCACATCTTTCTGAAATGCAAAAATTGAGCTCTTCGCAGGTTGATTTTTTACTTGCAAAAGTTGGGACGGAATTTGTACTCACGCAGTAATCTAGTCACCACTGAGTAACTGGCAAACCAATTGTCAAAAGTAATATTTCGACCCGATTGTTTAAGACACTTACTCAGCCTCATAACCATGTCCTCTGGTTTATTGCTAATCTTGTAGGGACCATCTGGTTGTTTGCTAGCTTAAATTTCATAATTTAAGACATAAAATGTACGCCTAAGCCGTTCGTAACCCACATGTCATCTAAATTTGTTCGTCCCGGCTATATACAGAAGTCCAAATAAATCCCGTATTTCTGCTGTGGATGTATCTTTTATAAGATGCCGCGTGTCAGAACGATTGTAGTTTTTGGCCTTCTCCTGTAGCTTGCAGTTTGTAAAATTTACAATGTCTGAGATCATCGTATGTGTAAAAAACAGCTTCTAGGATTCCAAGGGTTTTTTGACATTTACAAATGGTCGCTTAACACCCGGCAGATGTGTTATTATGTTCTCCGGTCCGGTTTTTATTGCCAAGTTTCCAGGGTGCTTATACCATTTTGTACTCGCGTCTTTACCAAAATATTCATTTTGCGTGTCTTCTGCTGGTAATTGACCAGAATCGTCTCCTTCAATTTCCTCTTCTGTGTCGGAATCTTTTGATCTTTCACTGATGTTATCACCTTCAGCTTCAGAAGCAGATTCTATTTCCTCTAAGGTAGGTGGAGTATCCTCTTCTAGTAATTCTTGCCATAACTTTCTCAAATGCTCTTGCTTTTTTTCGTAATGGGCCATGTTTAGTTTGATGTACCACAGATCAATAAAATGTACATCTACCTAAGAACAATTTTTTTGAATAACTAATGTCATCAACCCTTACTTTCTATTCATAGTTTGAAATGAAACAACAAATTATTTATCAATTTATTCGCCGGTAGTAAGAGTTAGTATCTTTCAAATACAGTCAACTACATTATAAGTAAAGATTTTTGTTACTATTAATGCTTGTTTTTCAATAATTTTTCTTGTCAGTTACTTGATGAATAGGTCACGGTTCTCGAAACATAAATTGTACAGAGAGAATATAAAGAATACAAGCGCAGAACATAATTTGTTGCTTTATTGTAAACTACTTTGAATATTATTGAACAAATGTTGATGATGTATCATGTTAAATCTACTTACAACGCAATCGGTGCGATGGGGTATGAAGCGAAATTCTCTTGTTGCACGATCGGTACGGTGGGGTATATCACGCACTTCACTAATGAAACTATTATAACACCGCTAAGAGTTAAACTGAAACTAAGAAGTTACAATAGCTGTAAAGAACGAGTCTGGACGGAAAGATACGTAAGCGTTAAAGAACCTGTGGCTAATTTTTGCTGCGTTATATCATTTTAAAGTGCTGTGGGGTATGTGACACCCAACCATACCAACGCCGGGTTAAAACAGACAAAACATTTCCAAGAAACCCAGAGAAGTGTGAAGTGAATCCAAAAGGTCCTGGAGTTTCCTCTTCAACATTTTTTTAATTGTTTTTCTCTAAAGTGGCTTCTTTTCTTTTTTCATATACAAGTCGGTTGTGTTTTCCTTTGCACTCTTGGACGTTAGAACGTATCTTTCTAAAACATTTCTGCAATCTGTACCATGAATCTAGACAGTTATAACAAAGACCATTTTCCGTCACATATTTTCGTCATCTATATTTATTTAAAAAAAAAATCACAATTGTCAATTTTGGGGTAAGCATTTCTGCAAAGTTTACAACATTTAGTTGTTTGTTCTATTACATTATAAACCTTTTCTTTATTTTTATTTGTGGAAGTAATCAAAGTAGGCACATTAACTGACATTAATAACACTGGTCTACAGTGGTTTTGTTGCCCAGGATATAAGATCGATTTTGGATATATTTATGCTCACGATTCATGAAAATATCAATGATTTTGTAAGATTTGCTCTGGTTTATTTAAAAAAACTATTTTTATTTTGCGTTACAAGAATCAGAAAGCTTAAAACAAAATAACATATATATTAATAACGTCAGTTATGTTTTGATAAATAAGGGATTTTACATCGAGTAAAAGGAAAGAAAAATGTCGAAAACAGGTTATATTTCTATAAAACGCCTTTTAAGAACTTTTCTTTTATAATTTTCCAGCGGAAAATCTCTTTTAAGGACCAGCAGTAATCTGCCATCATGTGGCTATCCCATCGACCCTGATACCTTTCTTCCATCACTTTTAGATCCTGGTGGAACCGCTCTCCCTGTTCCTCACTATAATTTCCTAGATTATCCGGAAATTTGTCCAGATGATTGCGGAGATAGTGTAACTTGATACTCATATTTGCTCCAAGAGTCTAAAAGTTTGTCAGCATACTTCGCACAATTTCTTCATAATTTGGTGCTTTATGGTTACCTAGGAAATTTTCAACTACCAACACGAAACTTTTCCAAGCTTCACTTTCCGGAATAGTCATAGCTTTGATAAAATCTGTATCTTTCATCAATTGCCGTATTTGAGGACCATCAAATATTCCACCTTTCAACTTTTCCATACTAAGCTTCGGAAATTTTCTACAAATGTAATTGAAACAATCTCCTTCCTTGTCCAACGCTTTCACAAATTGCTTCATCATTCCTAACTTGATATGTAATGGTGGAAGTATGATTTTTGTCTCTGCTTACCAACGGTTCCGTGATTACATTGGCTTTACCGACCGTTAAAGAATTTCTTACAGGCCAAACATCTTGTTTCCAATGAAGTTGCTTTGCTCTACTGTCCCACATGCAAATGAAGCAAGGGTATTTCGTGTATCCACTTTGTTGACCGAGTAAAAAATTAACCATTTTGAAATTCACGCAGATCGACCATTGATGCTCCGAGTAATTAATTTTTTCTAAAACTAATTTTATATTTTCGTATTCGTATCTGAGTTTCGTAGAATGGGCAATCGGAATTGATGCATATTTATTTCCATTGTGCAGTAAGACGCATTTTAAACTTCTTTTACAACTGTCAATAAATAGGCGCCACTCAGTAGGTTTGTATTCCTTTGAGCCCATATCCAGAAGCAGCTTCGCGACATCATTACAGTACACTAGTTCCTCATTTTCACTAAAGTATTGTAGTAACTCACTTTCGCGTGTTCTATATGTGGTAATTGTTACCATCGGTGCTAATAAATTTCTTTCTTTCAATCTTGAAGCTAACAGTTCCGATCCTTTTTGATAAATTCAGATCACGTATTAAATCACTGAGTTCATTTTGAGAAAATAACTTTGGCGTAGATGTTTCACCCTCCCATTCACTTCCACTGGTAGACTGTACAGATTTCTGTGAATTTGGCAACATCATTGTTTCTGAGGGTATCCGAATTACTTTTGAAACGTATATAGGCCGCTGAAGATTTTTATTATGTAAAACAGGACATTTTGTAGACTGTAAATCTGGATATTTCCACGTTTGGTTTCGATTAAAACCTTTCGCATCTACTACGCAAAAGTAACAATCATCGAAATGATTTTTAGGCTCCATCCAGATCATAGGAATACTAAAATCTAATCCAGCACATTCTCCTTTCCTCCACAACCGTAAAGACTCAACACAAGACTTACAGACTTTATGAGGAACCCATGCCTTATTTATCCATTTTAAAACCGAAATATTCGGCATAAGTCTCCTTGACGAAGTCGGTGATATTTCTCTTTCGTTTTTCGTTATATAAACCCCACAAATATAACAAAACAAATCAGTACTATATTTACACTTTTTCGTGATGAACTCATGTTTTAAAAGACAAGAAAAATATATTAGAATGAAAATTCAGTAACCGAAACAAAGGATTGACACACGGCAACTTATACAGATGCACGTGTAAGTACTTCAATATGTCGAATAACTGAGATCAGCTGTTCTGCTGGATATGGGCCTAAGCGCGGGGATCACGTGATATTTGTATGCGCGAAAAAGGTGCGCAGAACCCTAATCATAGCTGGAAAATTTTTTTATTGCAATCAAGCCGATAATTGATCAAAATATAAGATATGCAATATAATCATGAAAACAAGAGCACATCCAATAATTTCATGAACAAATTCGTAATCTGGGCACTTGAAAACATCAAAATATGCTAAGATATCCAGGGCAACAAAATTTTTTTTTTTTGTAGAGTTGTGTAATTCTACTTCCCTTTTTTAATCAATCAGAAAAATGTCCTAAATGAATCCTTTTATTTGAATTTTCTAACCTAATTGTTTCTATTACTCATGAACGTTTTGAACTACGTGGTAATTTCTCTTCTAATCTACTCAAAAGTTCAAGATTATCTAAATAATTTATGCACCTTAAATTATTTAAAGCAATTACTATATTGGTAGAAAAATTTATAAAAGAATCTATAGAATCATTCTTTTTTACCAAAATATAGTTTAAGAGTATCAATACTTGTTTCAACATTGTCTCTGCTACAGAATAGATGATTCACTGTTTCTCTTGCACGTCCCTTCAGGCACTTTTGAAGACTGTTTAAGTTTTTAGTTTTTGAAAACCTTTTTTTGGTGAATGCTCAAATTCATTGAGCCAAAATGAAAATTCATGCATATCGTTTTGTCTGCGAGAAATGACTCAAATTTATCATACATTTAGTTAAATCGTCTACCTTAACATCACGAGAATTATCTTTATTTATTAAATTTAAATCAGTACAATTAGATAAATTGGCATAAAATTCAGAATGTAGAGATAAAACAATCTTACCTTGATTTTGATCACTTTTATCTACCCAATTTTGAATGTACTTATGTTTTCCTGACGGTGTATCTTCATCTAAAATAAGTACTTTCCTGGCACTGCCTGTTCTTAGCGACTTCTTTTTCTTTTACACTTCCTGTAGCTGTAGCTCTAGCATCTGTATTTTAGTTTCCCGTTCTTTCTTTTTAAGTTTATCTCCTAGTGCTTGATGTGACTTTAGTATCTATCTTTTCCATTCTTGCATCTTGGTTGTCTTCCTTACTGCTATCACCGGCTAATATTCCACTTTCCTTGTGCTTTCTTCTTCATCATAGCCATATCTAATAAGCGGAACTCCAACATCTGACCTGCGACTTATTTTTGATGCAATGACATTGCAAGTGTGATGGTTCTCGATATTTGTTTTTAAACCAAAAATATCTTCTCAAAAACTTAGAAGGATCAATCTGTTACCTCAAAAGACCAATTTGTTAGGGATTTCTTAAGTTTTTTTAATCCTTAACAAAAAATTATGTTTAATAGAAAATTCGTGACCATCGGAAAACAAATGCTTGGGCACAGAAAAACTCTCTTCAACATCAACAAAAGTTGTTGGAGCTTTTCTTTAGTTGCTTACCATGAATTTTTTCATGTTATTCAAAAATTGATATTTTTCATTTTTTAGCCTGTTTTTTATTAGGTAGCCAACGTTTCCTTTAGCCATGTAAAACTATTTTTTGAAGTTTTTAACAGAAATATTAGCTAAGCTGTAATGGAACATCAACCAGCTGCATAATTTACAATCTCTTTAATAATGTTTAGAATTTTACTATTAACGAACTATACATCCTGATAGAACTTTTAATATTTGAATGCTATTATAAAACGTTAAGGTATTGATTATAATACATTGGTAGGCAGTTTAAGACATTTATTTGTTATAACCTGCGTTAAATATTGATTTAGGTCGTAAAGCTTAATGTTATTCTAAAAAAGGATTATATTCTAAAGAGCGCGTAGTAAATGTTCTTACTTGTAAGTGTGTTTTCAAACTTGAAATGTTTAATTATGAAGTCGAATATGTTCAATTTGTGTTGTTCTAATGAACATTATACTTCAATTAACCTACGCCCTAACATCTTGGTGCTTATAACCGAAACAACGCTTAGCACTCGCGAAGTACACCTTAATTTTCTATTTGACAATAAGGTGTAATTAATTTAAATTTTGTTTTATTTACCACCTATGCTCACATTTTTGAGGTAATATTTTATTTGTAGTTAGTAATTATATTAATTAATTGATTGGCCCTAAAATTTGAGAAATTATAGTACAAGCAGTAAAAAACAATTAACTTAAACCTTTGAAAAAAATAAACGTGTAAGAACAGCACACAGTCATTCAAAAAATCGAGTTAAGCCGCCAATCCTACCGGTTTCTTTAAGAAACTCTCTTGAACACGTTTTTCAGACTGAAAAAAGGGGAAAAAGCGTTTTAAAAACAATAGTTTAAATAAAAGCAATTGATAACACAATTTGCAACAACTTTATTTTTCTTTCTTTACTTCAGCCTTTCTAGTCCTGACAATTATTTGACAATAAGGGGGGCATATTTCTTATTCACAAAGCATCGACTTATGCTAGGTGTTGTCGAAAGGTCCTGCATTGTCTATAAAGGCATAAATGTTCTAACAACCAACTCAACTTGATTGTCAGCTGGTATAGACCAGTCTCCGTAGATACGTTTATCCTGTGAGCCTGCTGCGTTTTGAGCAGAAAACACAAGAGGTTGATGGAGCTGTAAGCCCTTGGATTGTTGTTGGCTTTTTTCTAAGCCTTTGGTATACATGCCACACTTGTTGTTCTCTAGCGCTGCGACAGCTGCTGAAGGAAATTTCTCTTCAGCTGCAAAGTAGGCTGTAATTAGTTCTTTTCCTAATTAAGATACTGACTTTACTGTCCTTGCAAAAAAAGCTGCCCTCTGTACAACAACGGTTCCTGTACCAATGCTAGTTTCAGATGGTCGGTGAAAAGTATAATCACTACGGCCGAGATTGCGTTACCGTAGTAAATATTTACCAAGGTTACCCTGGTACCCAACAGACCTAGCTTAGGTCAAGTGAGTAAGAGTAGCTTGTCTACTTCTTGAATTCTAGTGATTGGCATAGCAATGAGTTTGGAGGTTATTTACCATGTAACCGCCGTCACTGTCGGGTTGTATTGCTCTCAGAATTTCTAGTCGACGATATAGGGAGGAGATCCTTTGTTTCCATTTGTTCCGCTGAGAAGGGAGGTTGTTCCTCAAATTTCTTGCTACGGAATTTCCAAATCGGTAGTGCTGTCTCAATTAGTTCTGTCAATGCTGGCAGTCCAAGTACTGCTGTTGTCGTCTTTTCTGCGGCTGTAACTTTCTATGGGCTCACCTGTAAACCACCATTCTAGTGACCCACCAGCCTGAGAATACTTTTCCCCTTGAGTTTTTTATTTTTAGGGACATAGAATTTGATGTTATGCGGTTTGAGGATGTTGTCTCCAACTTTTACGGCCAGGTTTGCTTTCTTCCATGGATTCTACATTTCGTTCGGTGCGGTGTTTCACTCGCTTAATCTTTGTACGCTTTTGAGGGGTAGATGCGTCCACTTGTTGAGTGCTCCGGAGCAGATCTCAAGCCGGTCCAATGTCAACCTTAGTCGAAGAAGAAAAAATTGTGTCTGGGCATTATTTAGTTTTCTGCAATTGGGATTGTCTAAACCTCTAGGATAGCTAAGTGCAAGAAGTGCAGTATTTTTCCCACGGCGCATGGTTTGTCTTTCATCGGTGTTACATCCGTTGTTGGGTGCCTTTGCCAAGCCGATGTGTTTTCCAACGTACAAGATGAGAGTAACCTCCTACTACTTACTGTGACCAGTATCGGTTCAGAGAAAGGTGATTTTCTTTTACTCTTCAGGCCATAGAATGTATGCTAGTTCGTGAAGGTATTCTCCTCCGACTCAGCTTGCGGGAAAGGGATTTCCGCAAAAGTCGGTACCGGTCTATCTCACATGGAGACTGGTTTCCAGTTTCTCTGTCAAAGTGATTAAGACATTAAAATAAAATTATAAGCAATAGTGAACTGGTTTCTGGGATTGTAAATTTGATAGCGACTATTCTTTATAGTACGATTATCATACACGCCGTTTATATTTTCACAAATATTAACGTTAACGATAACAATGTAACAAGATGGTGAAAGACAAAGAATAAATTAATAAATTAAAAAGGTGACAGAGAAAGAGCGGGATCCGTAGGAAATTTAGAAGAATTTTTAAAAAGAAAAAGGTACGAAAAGGTAGAGAAGACAGTAAAGAAAAAATACACAAAGACATAGAGGACACCAGAAAAGTTACTACAACAGAGAAAGAAAAAAAGGGGGTGGAACAAAAAGTTGACAAAGTTAATAGTGAGCATGAGGAAGGAGATGATGGAAGCATTTAGAAAGCGTAAGAGGAAAATAAGAAAGCTGAAAAAGGAGATGGAAATAAAACAGAAGGCATGGGGAAAAAAGAAAGAAATGGGCAAGGGAGAGGCAAGAGTTGGAGAGTAGAGTAATAGACATCAAGAGAGTAATAAAAAGGCAAGAAAAGGAAAAACGGAATTGTAATTAAAATACTGGTGAGGATCAAGGAACCTATTACGGATACTGCTAAAAAAATAATTACAGAGAAGATGGGTGTTAGCGGAAACTTAAGAGGCATATGTGGTAGGGAGAGAGAAAAGGAAAAGTGCAATAGTGGTAGATAAATGAATGAGGAAGAATAGTGAGAGTGGGGTATAGAAAGGTATGGATAGATGATGTAGGGCACAGGTGGGAGTGGGAAAAAGCAAAATAAAGATGTGGAATCCAAAACCTAGATAAGTGAAAAAGGGTAAGGGGAGAAAAGGATAAGGAACAGAGAAGAAAAGAGGGAGAGAAAGAGAAAGAGAGAGAAAGTAAGTGAATTTTAGAGAAACATAAAACAAATGGTTGAGATGACTAAAACGTGTGCGGAAAAGAGAAAATGGTACAATGGAAAAGAAGGATGCCGGAAGAGTATGAATGGCAAATACAATATGCAGAAAAAAAGAAAGAAGAGAGTGGGCAAAAAGGGAAATAATTGTAGGTGCAAGAAAAGAATGAGATACAGTAGAGAGAGGACAAAGAAAAAAGATAGAAGGGTTGATACAAACGGACGTGAAAACGGAGAGGAGAGATAAGTACAAAGTATTTACGGTGTACGGAAAAGAATAAAACAAGAATAAAATATAGTAGGGAGAGATTGTAATGCAAAAATAGGAGAGCACGGAGTGATAATGTTAAATGGAGAGGTTAAAACGAGGAATACAAAAGACAAGA
The DNA here is from genome assembly GCA_030710515.1 of Abscondita cerata. Taxonomy (NCBI): domain Eukaryota; kingdom Metazoa; phylum Arthropoda; class Insecta; order Coleoptera; family Lampyridae; genus Abscondita; species Abscondita cerata. The sequence continues at coordinate 50,854 of JALBCR010004576.1, read as the reverse complement.
ATATAAATGGACAAGGTAAAAAGTTGTGTAAGAGTAAATAATGGACAGTAATAAATAATAACATGGAAAAAAAGGAAAAGAGGAGTACACATTTGTAAGGGTAGGGAGAGTGGGTGATTGATTACGTAGTGACAAATGAAAAATGGTTAGAAGACCTACAGGGTTTAAGATAAGAGAGGGAAAGGAGTCATATCATCAACCACCAGAACTAACAATAGTAGGAAAGGAGGGAAAGACAAAAAATATGAATAATAAAAAAGAGAAGCAATGGGAGGAACGGAAAGTTTGGACAATGGAAATTATCGAATAGAATAGAAATAAATTAAAAGATAATTGGGAGCGGCAGGCATAAATAGGGGGAGAGATAAGAATAATAGTAGAGAAAATGAAAGAAATTACAGAAACAAAAGAATATAAAAAACAAGTAAATGAATTAGGGACAAAAATGAGAAGAGGGGGAAGACAATAAAAAAAAGTAAAATTGAAATAGAGGAGTTTAAGAAGTGAAAGGTGAACTTGAAGATAGTTTGTGAAAAAAAGTTGGAATACAAGATGAAATTAGAAAAAGATATAGAGGAAATCAGGAACAATCAAGGACAAGCATAGGAGTTAATAGAAAATATACAAAAAGGAAAAAGACATACGAATGGAAGCGAAAAAATAGGAGAAACATTGCAATGAACTACTGGACGCAGTAGAAGGTAGAAAGGGGGAGAGAGTAAAGAAAATGAACGGATATCAAGAAAAGGAAAAATTGGAAAGGAGAATATAGAGGAAGCCATTAGATAAATTAAAAAAAGAACGGTTGGAAGCACTGATGTATACGGAGGAAAAAATGAAGGAGTTACATGGTAAATAAGCAGATTGAAAAGAAGAAGGGAGGTAAAATTTATATACGTCATGGCGGTTTTTGACAGGGTAAAAAGGGAAAGCGTGTGAGGGTGTTTAAAAAGGAATTGGATAAGTGAAGTGTAGTAAGGGCCATCGAATAATGTTATATTGAAACCAGATGCAAGAAAAGAGTGAAAGGTGAAATGGTGAACGGATTTAATACACTGAAAAAGTTGAGACAAGGATGCCCAATGAATCCGTGTTTATTCGCTGCATGTATAAAAAATAACGTATGCGGATGACGTAGTGGCAGTGGCAAAGAGCGAGGAAGAAATAATTGAGACTCTAAAAGTAATGAAAAAGTACTTAAAGAAGAAAGGATTGCTGGATGTTTGGGAAAGATCTTGAGAAATGAGGATGGCTGTTTGATAAGGTGGTAAAAAGTGTTTTGACACATGGATCCGAATTATTAGGATGGAAAAGAATGAATAAAGCTAGAAAAAATTCAAGAATAATATTAGAAGTGGACACTAGGATTAGAAAAAAAAAACACCTAAAGATGGTTAAAATAAGAACACAAACAGGAAAAAGGGAAATGGTATATGAGGAGAAGATTAAATGCAAGAGAGGGAATTAGATAATAAACGAGTGCTAGAAAGAAATAGAAATGGTAAAATATAGAGAAGAGAAAAAGAAGTTTTATTACGATAGAGTGGGTACGCAAGAGAAGAGACAACAGGAATAGAAAGAGAAGGAGATTGGTAGAAGCAGAGATAATAAGGAAGAATGTAAATTTGCAGACACAGGAAAGAACGGGAAGATTATAAGAAGGAAAGTACAATGAAAAATATTGGAAGGTAAGGACAGAGAAAAAACCAAGGTATATAACTAGAAGGAGTGGATTAAAAGAAAAAAGGATTATAGCAAGGTTTAGGGTAAGGAAAGGAAAGAGAAAACAAATATTGGTTAAAAGACAAGGATGTGTAGAGAAAAGTGGGAGTACTTAAAACACATAAGTAAAAAATGTGGTAAATTGAGGGAAGAAAAAGAGGGCGACGAGAACTGCTGGAAGAAAGAGGGAGGGATCTAGTAGATGAAAAAAGTAATAAAAAGAAGAAAAGCAATAAAGAAAACAAAACATATATAATCAAGATATAGAACATGGATTAAAAGAAGAGAAGAAAGAAGGTTGAGAAGGTAGTGTAAACGCGCACCCTTTTATGCTGCTGACTACCGGGTATAATTGTAATTAAAACGTAAAAGGTGACGTAACAAAATTCATATTTAGCACGCGGGTAGCTTTAAGTAAAGAAAGATTGCCCAGGTTCGATTTTTAAGACCTCTATTTACAATTACTTACAAATGTTGTAGTTATTATATGTACAAGAGGTTTATTTACAATGTATCTTTAATGTTAGGGATACTTTGCCAGTCGCAGTTAAAACAGCGGCAGCTTAGACACAGCCAGTCGGAATACGGCGCCGGGCTATTACGGTTGGCGGTTTAATATCCACGTTTCTACACAACGGAATTTTTATCTAAACAAATACTCGGGTTGCGGATTTGGGTGGCTTATGTGTCCTGTGCTAGTGGCTCACTGAAACAGGTAAGTTGTTTTTAATTATCGGTGGCGGTCTTTTACACCCGTTTTTAAGTTTATTGGGTAGAACTTCTTTCTACGGAGCTCGCTTGTTATAGCATACACAACGGAGTTTATTATTGCGGCTTACGGCTTTACAAACGACGGAAGTCCGTCTAAACGTGCCCAGGATATCTGGTGGTCGTACTCGTACAGTGATTCCTGACGAGCGAGCAGTGTATGTCTGAAAAGTTTTGTGCTTGGTGTTGGCGACGGTTTTGTGGCGGTGATACTTTGCCTAAGTCGGAGTGTGCCAGCATTCCCACTACGAAGTGCTATTGAATAGATTAGCTACTGTCGAGAGGTCAGTGATACAAAGCGGCTAAATCTAAATAGAACAGTTTTGGTGGGAAAGCAGCTGCTACCAAATAGATTAACCACAGTGCTTAGGGTTCGGGGTAAGTAGGAGCTGGCTACACGAATTATTAACGGTGGTTGTTTTAGGGGGTTCTTCGGAGATCAAGAGGGTTTTATGCCTCGCCCGTACCGAATTGAATCAGCATTTGCAGTGGTCTTTGAGTTGGTAACTGCCACGTCTTTACCAAATTGAATCAGCATTTGCAATGGTCTTTTAGTTAGCGGCGGATAGCTCTAGACGGTTTTAGATTCAGTGTTCAGGATTTGGAATTAATGCGGACGGAGATCTCAACGAATTGTTAAGTTGCATGGGGGTGATTTTAAATGAGGCGGTGCACACGACGTTTGTTGTCGATGATGCAAATTTTATGCTGTGAGATAATGCTTTCTCGGCGGCAGATTTGAATTATAACATTGCCTGTTTCTTACAGTAGTTATACAGAGAATGAGAGAAAGGGAAGAAAATCAAATTAATTTTCTTTAATATTATTTAATTGGTTACTATTATGATGTAATGTATGTATAAGGTAAAACAGAATTCTTTGTTTATTGTAAAAAACAAATTAATTCATTGATTGATAGATTGAACAAAAACAAATGGGTACAGCCGACTTTTTGTGGACGTACTTTCTACATCAATTTAAAATTTTTATTACGGTATAAATTTGTGCTAAATTTGTGCTACTTATTGCTGATAATTAAAAACTTTGTGCTAGTATATTTAAAAGTTATTAACAAAACAAATGCAATCGGTAAACTTTACGTAGTTATTCATCAATTTTGAATAACTTTAAGTATCCTAGCATAAAACTTTTAATTATCAACAATAAATAGCACAAGATTATGACAAAAATTTTTGAAAAATGAATTATAGAAATTATATGAGACCTTGGGTTAGGGTGAGGAGGAAAACAATATGTAATTTTTAATTAAAAAATGTTTTTTATTATATGTTTTATTTTTTCTTTGCTACATGAATAAACGTCAATCAGTGGACACTTGCAAAACTACACGAGTTATTGACGACTCCGTTTTTAATCTCGTCCGATTTTTAATTTTCGTTTATAAGTTTCTATGAATTCTAATTTGTTTCATTATTGCATTGTGTGATTGGATCTGTATTTCCATTTATTTGCCAAACAAAATAAAATGTAACGGAAGGAATTAGATAAAATTAACATAATCTTCTTGTTTAATCATAATTAACTTAAATTATCTTGTTTCAGAAAGAGTCAATCAGCTGAAGCCAAAATCGTCGATTCGCATCGTTGGTGAGTGATCTAAATCTTAGAAATTTTGTTTAAATACGCGTTCTTCGAAGTAGAAATAAAGTTACTGGTAGACGATTAGAAAATATTCAGCTGAGCAAATTTTCTGCTCCATCACAATATTTTTTTTACATCGTCGATTCGACAGATGTATCTAAAATTAATTTGATCCGAGTCTAATGTTGCTCGCAAATCATTATTTATTGTAATTTTTATTTTAATTCGAATTACGCAAAATAAAAAAAAAAGTGTCGCTGTCTGTGGATGAATAAATCCCGCAGTATTAAAGCTCTCAATACTGATTAATCAGAATTTTCCAATTTAATCTATACGTGTTATCCCTCGAGGAACATTCAATCACAATCGAACCTTTTTTCGTAAAAGACAAACGGGCTGGACTAAAATATATGTCGCGCATATATTTTTGCTTGTAAAAAAAAGTGTAAGTGATTTTTTATTCTACTTAAATGTAATAATAAAATGTAATCTTTGCATTTTCCTAAATTCGAAGTGTCAGCACTTACAATTCAATTAACTTTTTGTTACGTAAACTACCTGGAACTGCATCAGATCGTAACTCTATTTTTAATAAGGATTTAAATTATTTAGTTGAAGTGTTTTAATTACGAATATTAGATTTAACAGTAGTTGAAAAATAGTCGCGCTAGAAACGTGCTCTGCTTACGGTCTCATATTTTTTAACTGACTTTGGATGCGAGCGGAAAATTAATTTTTAATATAATTACAAAGACAATCTCATTAGACTGATAACCAATTATTTATTAATTTGGTAATTGCAATTTTCTACTTGAAAAGAATAATATAATGAATTTCAGATTTTTACACACAAAAACCTCAAAGTTCGTTTATGCAAACGATTTTTTTGTCAACAATTTTATTATGCCTTGAATTTTGACTAGTATCGGTTTAAACGGTAAATTTAAGCTGACTTATTTATTTTTAGGTTTGTGTTTTATTTTATGATTTTTTTAGGGCGTTGTATGTTATATAGGGGTTTAGACGAAAAGGTTTTGCTTTTTATGTGATTTTATAAAAATATTGCGAAAAAACGGATATGTAACAGTTTTAAAAAATTTAACTTAACAATACCTCCAAAAATATGGATTATACAAAAATAACTACAAATTTTATTGTCTATGACTTTCATTTGAACTATTTTTTAAAACGCTTTTTTTTATTTCGAAGAATTCTAAGTTTGGATAAAGGGAGAACGAGCACGCGGTGGTCGTGCACAACCACGTACCTAGACCCGTCATAAGGGTTATCCTTTTTTAAAATAGTTACCTTTATTTCTCGTATTGGAATTACAAGAATTTTTAGACGTTTATTTAATTTTTCGAGCAAAATAATACACGCCACGTTAGTTAATATCAGAGCGATCTTTTATTTTACATACACCGTAGCAACCACCTCAAAAAAAAACTTTTTGACCCTTTTACTGTACCTTTCAACTTTTATCAAGTTAACATCATTATTCAGTTATTGATGATTGAGGAAAAATCTGAATCTATCAGTAACTTGAAGACAGCTGTTAGAATTAAAGAGCAAACGTAGTGATTACAATCAAAGTCCTTTACGTCAACATTTTTAAAAAATTATTATATATGTAAATTGTCTGAGTTTAGCTGAATTTAGTTTGTGGAACGAATTTAAAATTTGAACTGCTTCCTCATGTTCTAGGTCTCGTTTTATGTGCAAGCTTTAATCTGTTGTCAGTGACATTATCCAATTACTAAACTGATTCCTACTTAATAATAATAATAATATTAATAATAATAATAATAATAATAACAATAATAATAATAATAATAGTAATAATAATAATAATAATAAGAAATATGATGAAAGCTAGATATTTCTTCTTATAAGTTATCAGTAATTGATTTGTTTTTTGTTGGGGAGGGGCATCAAAAAAACACTAAATTGTTTTTTGAGACAACGTTTTGTGCAGCAATATTTTATTTATTTTAAAGGTTTGAAAAAGTGCACATATTGCTGCACGAAATGATATAGTGGTATTTTGCTGCCTCTCCTCAACGAAGAACAAATCAATTACTACTAATAATAAAGTTTTTTTGCTATAAATTTACATTTTTTGCAAAAGCTTTACATTTTGACTTTTTTACATGTATTGGCAGTTACACTGTTTTCTTCTTTTTCATACTTCCAACATCTAATCTACTCTCGCTCCCTTTCCATTTAGTATTTGTTCTCTACTCTTGTCTTCCTCTTTTAGCTCGTTACATTCTCTTAATAGATGATCTATATTTTCCCACCCATTGCCACATAATCTACACTTCATTTCTTCTTCTTCCATTCAGTATTTGCTTTCTCTCTCCTCATTACCACATCTAAACTTGGCTATCATTTTTTTACTTTTTCCTTTCTCCTTCTGTAATATATTTTGGTCTTTCTTCTTCCATTATCTTTTCACAATTTCTATTATACCTTAAATTTTCTGGTTTTCTCATAATTTGCTTTATAACCTTTTAGTTTGGACACCTTGTATACAGTTTTAAATTGTATAAATAACAACTATGTTGACAGATATGTAAAAGCATTTGTACAATAGTAAACTTACACTTGAGTTCCCTCACTCCTGAGGGGTCCCAAAAGTACGAAACAGCTGTCGAGTGATTTTCGGTGTTTGTTTGCTAATGTACAAGCTCTTGCAAACTTAGAGCAGGCGATTCAAGATTTTTACTTTTGCTAACATTTAGTTGGGTCTAATTATGGAAGGATCGATTTATGTAACTGCTTTTACATATCTGTCGACATAGTTGCTTAATTTGTATGCATTTACCGTATGTGATCGTTAACACGAGTCGGCACTAGACGTCGTAAAACTTATTGTTCGTGTATAAATAACATTTTAACAAGCTTCAATTAATTACGCTGCTCTTTTAAATTAATGTGCTACCGGGTGTAGATTAATTACGGTAAGCTATGCTGTATACTCACTCTACGGTAGAAAATTGTTAGTAACGCTCAAGCATTAACAAAGCTTTATATCAAATATAGTACCTAATTTCCCACCTTTTGCCACATAATCTACACTTCCTTTCTTCGTCTTCCATTCAGTATTTGCTTTCTCTCTCCTCGTTACCACATCTAAACTTGGCTATCATTTTTTTTTACTTTTCCTTTCTCCCTTCTGTAATACATTCTGGTCTTTCTTCTTCCATTATCTCCTCACAATTTCTATTATACCTTAAATTTTTATATTTTTGCTTCCTTTTTTGTTTTTCTATATCCTTGTATCTTTGTATTAAGTCCATCTCAACTCCCTTCCCTCTTTGTCTTAGTCTTTCTACTTCACTTGATGAATATCCATTTTTTAAATAATAATTCCCCCTATTTGCTTGCCCATATTTCACTTTTTGCTCTCCAAGCTTCTTCCAGAATTCTTGTAGTATTTTACAGTGTTTCCTTCTTTCCAAACGTTGTTCAAACTTCATTGCTCTTTTTTCCGCCTCTATTCTTACTTTCTCACCCTTTACTTCTTTTATCGTTGTATATCCTGGTGTGTCTTTATCTATCCCAAGCGCCCATTTTCAGTATTTTTTCTGCACCCTCACCATTTTCTTTTGTTCCTTTCATCTCCATATTTCCGCTCTGCACAACATTACATTTTTTATCAGTTTTTGCCACATTAGTTTGATTTTTTCTATATCCATTCCAAACGTTTTTTACCCATGCTCCATACTTGATCCAATAGTTTTATCGTTTTATGCACCCTGTCTTTCATTTGTCCTTCTTCCTTGTTGTTTTCCTTAAACACATATCCTAGGTATGTAAATTCCTTCACACTTTCAATTTCATCCTCGCCCCATCTCCACATCACTTTTCTTCCTTTACCATTCCCTTTCCTAAATTTCATCATTTTTGTTTTTTCCGTATTTAACTTTAAGTCCTTTCTTTCTAAATATCTTTTTAAAACCTTTATCATTTTCCTCATTCCGTTTTCTTCTGTTGTCATCAACACTAAGTCAACCGCGTAAGCTAGTGTCCACATTTTTGTCTTCCCAACTACCACGCTGGCGCCGCCCGCTTGGTTTTTCTTCATCATCTCCTCAACGTCGCTTATATATAATAAAAATAAGATAGGGCTTAAAGGGCATGTTTGTTTTAGTCCTTTTGTCGTCCAAAATTCCTTGCTGATGTCTTTTTTTTCTTTTACTTTGCATACTGTTTCACTATATATATCCTCTATTCTCCTCACTATACACTTCCTTATCTCTATTTTCTATAATTATTGAAGAATCGACTATGTAACTGCTTTACATACTTGTCGGCAAAGTTGCTAACATTTACGTACGTGAACGCTTTTACGAGTCGACACTAGATGTTGAAAAACTTATCGTTTAAATATATATAACTTATCGTTTATATATATATATATATATATATATATATATATATTTAAACGATAAGTTTTTCGACATCTAGTGTTGAAACACATATCGTTTAAATACTGTGATCCCTCCAGTAGGTCATATAGTCGACAGCGCGCGTTTGTACAATAGTGAACTTACACTCGAGTTCTCTCACTCCCGATGAGTCCCAAAAGGACGAAACAGCTGTCGGGTGATTCTCAGTGTTTATTTGCTATTGTACAACCACTTGCATACTTTACTGCAGGCGATTCGCAATTTTATACTTGCCAACTGTTATGTTGGCTATAATTATTGAAGGATCGACTATGTAACTGCTTTACATACCTGTCGGCAAAAGTTGCTTATATATATTGTTCATTGTTTCTCTCCTCTTTCTAAAACCCGCTTGTCCATCTGGAAGTATATCCGTATCTTCTATTTTGTTTTATAACTTTCTCTCTATCACCATTGCATATACCTTGTATGCTGTGTCCTAGAGATGTATGCCTCTGTAGTTTTTTTTGTTATCCTTGTCCCCCTTTTTAAATATCGGGCATAATTTGAAATGCTTGCTCATATTCTAGGTCTCGTTTTATGTGCAACCTGTAATCTGTTGTCAGTGACATTATTCAATTAGTAGACTGATTCCTACTTATTGTTTACTTAATAATTGTTATAAAAAAAAATTTTTTTAGAACCTTCTAAAGGCGGAGTTGAAAAAAGCACACTGTCTTTTTATAAAGTTTTAGCCGATGTTATGCTTCCATCAGATAAGGACAAAACAACCTAAAACATACTTTTTCCCTTTAAGAAGACTGTATCTGATAGAAGCAAAACGTCGGTTATAAGTTTATAGAAAGACAGTGAGTTTTTTACTTCCGTCTTTGGAAGATCCTAAAAACATTTTTTTATGAAACCGTATCTGAAGAGTCATATCCACTAAATTAATAATATGTGTATCTCAATTTCTTTTAAATTAATTATTTATGTACTGGCTTCATTTTGCTTCTCTGTACTGGAAAGCTTCTTCTAGCCAATTGTCAACAATAATTAAAAATTAATAATTTGTTGCATTTTATCACTCCACATCTTATAAATAAGATGGAGAATTATGCGACGGTTTCCAAACCGAAAAATTTAACACCCACTTTTTTTTTACTTTTGCGACAAGTTAAAGTTAGTACGTTATAATGAAAGAAATAAAAATTATGTCCGATGGCCGACCGGCTGTCTGTCCGTATATAAACAAGATATCAAAAAAACCACTAATCAGATTTTTATGAAACTTTGTATATAGATTTTATTTATAATTCTGCAGATTTGATCAAATTTTGGACATGTGTATGTAACCTAAAGGGTCTTTAAGCTACACAATAATTGTTGAAACAACATCTCTACCAATATCAATTTTACAAAAATAATCGAAAATAAAAAGTTGCTATAAATTTTATTTTCTATAGCTTTTGTTTGAAGAACTTTTCTAAAACGCAATTTTATTTACGATTATGGGAGCAATGTGGAGTTTTGCGGCAACGGTTGTTTTCAATTATTAACAATTAGATTGAAAAAGCTTTCCACTACAGAGAAGCGAAGTGTAACACTAGTTGATTACACAATTGATTAATTAAAGAAAACTCTAATACGGGGACACATAAATTTTATCAACAGTTATTAAGTGACATGATTATCATTATAGTAAACAAAAATTTACAAAAATTATATTTTTTTCAATAAATAATTTTAAACTTTTAGTATTATGTAACTAAATAAAATAAATAAATGAATTTTAATGCGTATGTTTCAAAGACTTACACATCAATTTATTAAATTTAAATAATTTTTTAAGTGTTACGCAACGTGCACGTTTTACACCAATTTAAAAATAATATTTCCGCTACAAAATTTTTATTACCTAGTTAATGCACTAACGTTATTTACGTAAGTTTATTTAATATCTCAGAAACGAAGATAAAATAATATCTTTTCGATATATTAAAGTATAACAGAGGTACAGGAGATAGTAGAAAACATGAAATTTTTAATTTCACTCTATATCTCTTAAACAAAGAAAGCTATAAAAATTCTTAAAAAAGCGGCACAGGTTTGCAAAAACCCCAAGCTTTTATCTTTACTTACAGCAAAGATATCCCGCAATTACAACGAAAATGGGACACACTGTACACTTAATATTGATTTATCCTCATAGTATACAATACACACATATATCCTAATACTACACCTTACATACAGTTACAAAGTAGTACATTGCAACTACCCTGCGATCACTGCAGTATGTATATAAAACCACTAAATTATTTATTTGCGCTTAATGTGGAGCAACAGTTTTAACCCGGACAACGCTACTTAAAAATATTCAGGCATGTCAGAGTTGTTCTCAGAGTTAATTGTAGTTCGTTTATACTCTCTGCGGTTATAAAAATTCACTTGAATTCTGTAAGAGAAAACAACGAGGTAGTAGAGATGTTAAAGAATTCAACTTATGGTGCTGAGTTAATAGTTTTCAAGATTATGAAAAATTTAAGAGCGAAGCAATGCAAATTATGGGAGACGCTAAGCTCTATGTGCTCATTGAAGCACACTCTTGGGGATGGTTCAGGAGTAAGCCCTGTTAGTGACACGAAGTGTGATTTAAAACTAAGCAAGAACGTAAACGTTGTTACAAAACCGTTGAAATAAAGTGGGACAAACATACTGACACAATTTTCTGTCTGGTACTTTTCCATCACTCAAAGCACTGGAACACAAAAGTGCATACTGTTAATGGTAAGCAACGTATTTGATTGAGTTACTCAGTTTGGTGCAACCCAAGTTAATTCAGCAGCGTTCATAAAAAAATAAAATGTTTTGTAATCAGAATTTGCCAGAGGATAAGGCGAAGCAATTTATGTAACAAATAAAGGTACTGCCTCTACTCCCGAACATACAACTACTACTTTACACCAAACTGGACAAGTGTACAGAAGTGCAGATACACATTGCCTGTGATGCTAGCGTTGAAACCTTTGCCGGTATCGTGTACTTAAGAAGTGAAATTGGCTGATGTTGCAATTAGTGCAAACAAAGAGTCGCACTGCGCCTATCAAAATTATAAAAATTTCTTGTCTGGAGTTGTTGGCGTATTTCTTGTAAGCAAAGCTGACTGAAAAAAGGCTGTAAAACATTTCTTTGAGATGATTTATCAACCTCGATTTCTTGGATTTGACGTAAATAAATAAAGACAAGATACCTAAAGAGTTTACATGAGACAAACAACAGAGAAGAAGGAAATAGTAAAGTTGGGAATAATAACAGCGGTGGAAGAGAAAAATATAATAAATAATGTTAATTAAAACAACTATAGAAACAGAAAAAGGAGAAACGTATGAGACAAAAACAATTTATGGAAAAAATGGGAATGACAACAAACAAAATAGAGGAAGCAATCAAAGAAGAAGAGATGAACTAATATTAGAAGTGGATTGTAATCTAAAGATAGGAGGAGAAGGAGGTATAATGGTAAATACAAGGGCAAAGAAAGTATCAATTAATAAAATAATAAGAAGAAAAGAAAGAAAATTGGTAGAATTTTGTGAATAAAAAGGATGGATAGAATTAAATGGAAACATGGAGGATGGAGGAAAAAAATACTGGTTTATTTAATAAAAAAAAGTCAGTAAAGTCAGTTATGTAATTACAAATTAAACAAAACATTAAAGTTTATAATTGGTAAAAGTGATGATTTTGACCCCTAATCGTTAGAAGTGACCTTGGTGGGAGTGGAAAAAGAAGAAGAAGAAAAATGAGAAAAAATAAAAGTACAGAAAAGCGAAAGTTTGTGAAAGGTGTGTACATGGCTTTACCAGAGGTTCTCTGGCTCAAAATAGACCGTTTGACACTAATTTACCTACAACCAAAAGTGCACCATAAAGGCGCCAGAGGGCGTCAAACTTTTCAAAAAAATATTGTATATTGAGAATAACTTAAAAACTGTTTGACGGATTAAGTTACGCTTTTGTATGTAGGTTGTCTGCTTCCGAAAACGTTTTTCTGTGTAATGTGGACAAATTTAGGATGCCAGGAAAAGTCGTTTTGATAAGGGCACTGTCAAATAAATAATAATATTTTAACAACCGTCAACGATACTGAACCAAAATAATTCTGACAAATAAAACAAACAATTTGAAAACTTTCTTCTTTCTTGTTAAATTGCGCTAATGTTATTAGTTCGATCAGAAAAAATTAAAACCATTTCCCTGCAAGGCGCATCCATATGCTTAGAAATTTAAGTAGACAGCTAGTAGGCCATGCAATCAAATCTATCATTTGTGACATTCATTTCCGGATCTTCCAAGATTACTCACGTTTCTATTTTGCGATTAAATACTTGAAAAATGGGCTACACATTTGCCGAACAGACTAGATATGCTGTTAGGGTTGGGCTTTTGCAGTGGCAATTGTCGGGAGAGCGTGAGGGTTTACGCCGAAAGGTTCCCAAATCGGATTGACATGATCACATAAACTACTAGCAGTCTACTTAAATTTCTAAGCGTATAGATGCGCCTTGCATAAATATGATTTTAGTTTTTTCTGATTGAACTATTAACATTAGCGCAATTTAACAAGAGAAAAAAAAATTTCAAATTCTTCATTTTATTTGTCAGAATTATTTTGGTTTCGTATCATTAACGGTTGTTAAAACATTATTATGTATTTGTCAGTGCCCGTATGGAAGCGATTTTTCCTGGCATCAAAAATTTGACCACATTACACAAAGAAACGTCTTCGGAAGCAGACAACCGGCATTCAAAAGCGGAACAAAATCCGTCAAACCGTTCTCGAGTTATTTCCAATATACAATATTTTTTTGGAAAGTTTGACGCCCCCTGGCCCCCTTATAGTGCACTTTTGGATATAGGTAAATTGATATCAAACGGTCTATTGTAAGCCAGAGAACCTTTGGTAAAGCTATGCACACTTTTTAGAACCACCCTCTATATAGGAGGAAAAGATGGAGAGAGAGAACAAAGCTTAGAAAGAGGAATAGAGGAGGGCATAAAAAGGTAGTGAAACAAATAAAAGAAACAACAAAAAAATAGAAAAACAAAATGAATAGTTAATTGAGAGTGCCAGAAAACAAAGAAAGAAATAAGGAACAGACAATTAAAAAAAAATAAAATAGAAGATCTACAAGAGAACAATATGCAAGAGAGTAAATAAAAAGATAAGAAATCAAAAAGAAGTATGGAATAAGAAATAATATAGAGAGATATAGACACACAAACACAAAAAGAAGAACAAAATTTAGAGAAGGAAAATACAACACAAAGTATGAAGAGTTAATAGCAAAGAAAAACGAAAGTACATATAACCAATGAATGTGATAAGAGTGTTATTGGGGAGGAGAGGAAATTGAGTAGATGAAGAAGGTGAAATTGGTTCCTTCATTCGTTCTAGTTAATGCTAGGAATAAAACAACGTCAACAACCTGTGAGCATTTGCCAGTGGATGGTTTCCAGGTAAAAATGAACGAAGACTTAATTTCTTAAGTAAGGCTAAGCAAATTTATATAAGACAAAGTGTACAATGGTGAGTCGAAACGTAAAGGACTGATAGTCGGAAAAATGCAATCTATGCACTACTCAGAGAGGCGATTAAAAGTCATTCAAATGGCAATTGTTCTTTCTTAAGGAGCACCTGCTTAGGCAACAAATGTTCATAGGTGCAAATAAACTTTTATTAAACACGTAAAGCTCAGTTTTTTGTAAGAAAACTATACGAAACATTCTGAATTATAAAAGTAGAAGAAGAATTTCTAAGGAACTGAACAAATGTACTACGGGTCAAAAATTTGAACTATTTAAATTCTACGTGGTGCTTGCACCTCTTCAAGTGAAATGTGTGACCGATAAAAAGGTGTAGTTCTAGATATCGCTGGGTCACTATACTCGAAAAACGACACCAAAGTTTGGTTTGTCATTTTTACTAGTACAGTGTACTGTTGTATATCATTAGACTTAGTGACCTCCCACGATACTATTGTTGTTACCAACGCTCTGGAAAAGTTTGTTTCAATCCATTTCAGGCCAGTGACTTTATATACGGATAATGGTACAATGTTTACTGCTACACAAGGAATATTTAAGAAGATAGACTGAAAGTCAAATGTTAAGTAGATCCAGTGGACTTTTGGTTGTCCAACATTAAGTTACTGGGATGGCTTTTGAGCACGTTATCAAATTTGTCGTTAAACTAACCTACAACATACGAGATACAAACATGCTTAGTTATAGCCACCATCAATAGTTGACACTTAGCAACTGTTAGCAGAAGACTTTGTAGGACAGTAGGAGAGACGCAAAAACGCAAACAAGAGCTCTCATTAAAAATTAGGAAGGAAGTTAATCAGACGACTTCCAAACAGGACACTTTAGTCAAAGTGGTACAGTTGACACTTAGTTGGAATGAATCCTTGAGCTCATCAAAAGAAGATAGCTTTGATCGAGTCTCAAAAATAAAAACTGTGGGCAGAATCTTTGTTTTCTATTTTCAATGTTCTATATGTATTGGAACTGGCCGACAGTGACCAAAAGAACGCCATACAAGATAGTGAAACTGAAATTAATAATGTTGTTATTACTGAAGCTAGCTAAAAAGTGGAAATGTAGAATTTGAATCATAGATTAAAACTATATCAAAACTATCATCCCCAATTATTTAGAGTACGCACAGTATACTTATTGTTTGGTTTTTTGGCGCCCAACGTGAGGCTCGAAAAATCAGGTTTGTGGAATTAAAGATTTATTTAATGTATTTACAAACTTTTCAAAATTTTTAGGTTTTTTTTTTACTTTTCTACCAACAATTTGCTGTTTCTATTAGAAGTTTACATAATTATTTTGTTCCCATAAAAGTGATTACGATTTGCATTGAAATTTAAATTGTTTTTAGAAGCAAATCCCTTCAAACGATTGTGTTTTTGATAATTTTGCAAATTTCCTTGGTTTAATTAACATCAATTTACGTATTTCATTTAATATTCGTAATATTAATTCTACAAAGTTATCAGTTTAAATGAATAATAAATTTATTCCATTCTCCCGCATTTACTTTTCAACAAAATAAATAATCGGATCAAATGTTTCATTAACGTAATAATAGCGGCATCGTTACACAAAAAAATTTACTAAAAAGTTATAGACGTAACTTAAACTTGAAAGTTTGTTAAATTAGCTTAAGTTTAAATTATAAAACGATATGAAAACTATTCACTTACTTTGACAAAATTGCATAATATAAAAATTTATCGTGCCTTTAAACAATTTATGTTTCGTTGTAAAATTATCTTTTTTTTTCCGAGTTCCGCTTTGTGTTTCGTGTTAGGAAAAGTTTACAATGTTAGTGATCCTTACAACTTGAAGCTCTAAAAGCTTTTGGTATTATAGGTGAAGTGGAACTTTGAGTTTTGTAATCTAAAAGTTTGATTAACAAGTACATTAGTAACAAACTATGTAAAAATATTTAAATAATTTGATTCAAAATGTGTCTAATACTAATAACTGCCGAACAATAAAAGGATACTGCTTACGTTGTTATCCTGCGGGTCACCTTTTTGAACAAAACTTAAACGTCTAGACGACTACTTTTCACGAAACTATTTCCTGAATTTTCTGTAACAGCCACCATTTGAATTTATACAGACATTAATGTTTGACCCAACCGGAAGCTATCGGCTTTACGGTAAAATTTACGGCTAGTGTTACTGCCACAAGAAAGAACCGCTTTAATTTTCAAACATTTTCAATAGCACGACTTTATGTCACGTTAAAAACATTATGAAAGCAAAATCAATTTTTTTTTATTAAACCTAATATTTTACAGTTGAAACTCTGTTACTCTTGAACGCAATTACGCTAAGAACAACGGGTAATAAAGTGTGATGATCAAAATTAACGATCTTTTGAGGAAGTAATTATTAATCATAATTTTCTTGTTGTTAGCGAAAGTTCAAATGAGATCCTAAAATGTTGAATGTCAAAGTTCGCTTTGGTAATTCGGACGATAACATTTCAAGCCAAGCTTTTAACAACAGGCAGATAAGTTACATTTATGTTCTTCGAGTTGAAATAAAATCTGCGATTGGTGCAGAAGCAGAATTTTTGTGAATCTCCCAGTTAGTATCTAGCAAAGTAAACATAATAAAACCATGTTGATAAACCAGTAAAAGTAAATATGCAATTTAGGAATTACTTCCGCAAAAACGAGTAATTGATTTAATGTAGGTTACGGGTTACAACAATATATTAAAATAAACACAGTGTGTAAAGTACTTTTTTTGTATCTTTAATGGAAAGCAGCCATTTGATTAGCTAAAATTAAAAAAATAAATGTTCAATTTTACTATTTAGCAACACTTTACTAATTAGCGGCATAACCATACAAATAAATCTGACATTAAAAAAATTATTCACAATTTTTATTTTAACAATTTGATATTTTGGAATTAAATTTCGTTTGCACTTTTGGAAAATACTTTTAATGAAACATCCATGATTCTTGATGTAATTTGCAGTGTATAAAAAAACGCACAAATAGTATAAAATAAGTAATGCCAATGCGTGTATGCTACTGTACAGAAATATTTGGCTTTATCGGCACGAGTGTGTTATGCATCCTAAGTTATCACTTAGATAACAATTAGTTAGTTGTGAGGGGGCGGGAGGGTTTCTGACGTCGTCGGGGAAAGCGGTCTTAGGTCGTTTATATTTAAAGGGGTATTTAATGGGAGTATCGAGGAGTGTGAGTTTTGCTGGAAAAGATTAGTCAACACTTTTTTCCGCGTTAACGGAAATAAGCCAATTAGTGAACCCGGATTTTGGGGCGTCAAGTGAGGATTGTAGGTACTGAGTTAAAAATTTGGATTTTACAGGATCGTGTTAGGGTGACGATGTTGTCGGCGTACAGGGTTAGTTCGGTACGTGGCGTTTTTGGAGTGTCATGGGTGTAGATATTGATTAATCTAGGTAAAATCCTCGGACACATGCTGTCATCTTGCAGCGAATCTAGCCCGACCAAAAAAGCCACCAAATCCTTCTTTAAAAACACCCATCAATTACTTTCATTAACACTTTAAAAAACCAAGATGCCAGTATAACTCACCTTATCCTTCTGGAATTGTAACGGCCTTCATTACAAAACCACCGAACTTGACAAATTTCTGAGAAGTCACAACAGAGATTTCATCCTTCTTTTGAAACCCCCCTCAACTTATTCCTAACTACAACCTTTTCCACAATGACTGCAACGTAAGAGGCGGTGGCACGGCAAGATTAAGATGATCAGCTTTTCTTAGAGGCCGATTCGACGTGGGATGCAAGGTCAGACGGTTATCGAGGATAACTCCAAGATATTTGATGGATTTGGTCTATGGAATGGAAGTATCGAGGATGGTGAGCTTGCGGGAAAACATTAGTGCAGCACTTTTTTCCGCTTTAATAAAAATAAGCCAATCAACAAGCAAGAATTTTAAGGCGTCAAGTGAAAACTGTTGGTACTGAGTTAGGTGTTTGGATTGCCAGGATTGTGTTAGGATAACAATGTTGTTGGCGTACAGAGTTAGTTCAGTACGTGGGGTTATTGGAGTGTCGTGTGTGCAGACATTAAATAATGTAGGTAAAAGGACGGAGCTTTGCGAAACTTCGGAGACGAGGTAGCGAACTAAGGATTTAACGTTGTTTAGTGTAATTTCAACTCGACGGTGCGACAGAAATGGATGGGTTTGTAGACAAGGCCAGCGTGCCAGATACGGTAAAAAACCTTTGAGACGTCAAGAAATACTGCTTCGGCGGCCTGGTTGTTAGCCATGGATTGGTAGCCGAATTTGGTTGCGCGTAAGAGTTGTTGGGTTGTGCAGTGATTTGGTCTAAAACCAAATTATTCATCGGGTAGGATTTTTGATCGTCAAATGCCCAGGTTAAACCTGTGAAGGATTATTCTTTCAGCGATTTTTAAAAGTACGGGAAGTAAACCGGTCGGCCAGTGGTTTTGTGAAAATTTAGAGTTTTTAAAGGTTTAGAGATTACTATGAAGTCGGCTATCTTCCAGTCTGCGGGGAAGTAGCCTAATTTTAGTATGGAGTTGGTGATAGCGGTACGGAATGCTATAGGTTTGAGTGGGAAATGTTACATCATAAAGTTTGTGATTTGATTGGAACCGGAAACTTTACGTTGACCAAAGGAACGTATGATTTGACTGATTTTAGTTGGATATGTAGGCGTGATTGGATTGTCGTTATGGTTATTTAATAGGAATCGGGATTCTCTGGATTCAATGCGGAAAACGTGATCAAGATCGGCAATTTGGTAGTTTGGGCTGCATTGGGTTCTAGGTTGTCGGCGAGGATTTGGCGTTTTCGAAGAGAATTTTTGCATACACCATAAGGTGTCGTGGTTTGAAGATTCTAGTTTAACCGTCCAGAATTTGTTGCGGAAAGTTTGGATTTCAATGCGGACTTGGAGTTTAAGGATGGTGTTGGAGAGATTGTTTGACGTAGATTGCGGTGCCACCGCCTCTTGCGTTGCGGTCGTTGCGGAAAAGGTTGCAGTTAGAAATTTTGACTTTATGGCATGGGTTGAGGAGGGTTTCAGAGGGTTTCAGAGAGAAAGATAAAAACTATGTTGTAATTTCTAAGAAATTTGTCAAGTTCGGTGGCTTTGTAACAATGGCCCTTACAATGTCAGAAGGATACGGTGAGGTGGGAAGGGATGGTAGGTTGTACTGCCATGATGGTTTTTTAAAAAATTAATAAAAGTAATTGGTGTGTGTTTTTAAGGAAGGTTTTGGTAGCTTCTTTGGTCGGGTTGGATTTGCTAAAAGATGTCAGCATGTTCCCGAGGATTTCAGCAATACGGGCTTTTAGTTTGGAAATGGGACGTTGGTTGATTGGGGTTTAATTGTTAGTAGTGTGGAAGGCTGATAAAGTTTGATGGAGGTCTGTGCGGGTTTGTGGGTAAGGCGGGAAATGGGGTAGCGAAAGTTAACGTTTGTGTAGACCAGGCAGGGGGTTTTGGGGGACCTGGTCCGTTGGGATTTAACGGAAGCTAGATATACGTTGTAATTTACAGTATGTGGTCCTCCACAGTAGGCGCATTTAGGAGTTGATCTTAGGTTTTGGTGCATTCGTGAGATGGGTAGGGTTTGCTGCATTTAACACAGCGAAAAGGAACGGTGCATTTGCTTTGAGAATGTCCATGGAGTTAGCATCTGTAGTATTGGTGGGATTTGCGTTTGGATTGCAAAGGTTCTACACCGATTGCTACTTTGCAGAAGTGGGTAAGGTTGTAAATGGATTTTGGTTCTGTTAGAATGAGAACCAGGAATAGTAGCATTGAGGATTTTGTTCTGCTTGAAGAGCTGGAATAACTTTAGATGCAGTGTAATTTCGAGATTCATATTCGGATTTCATTTGTTAGGTCGGGGTAGTTTTGGAAATTTCTTGAAAAATGACTGACTAAACTGAAGAAGTGGATAACTTTAGATGGAGTGTAATTTTGGAATTCAAATTTGGATTATATTTGTTGGGACGGAGTGGTTTCGGGAATTCTGCGGAAAGTGACTTTAAGGAGGGTTTTGCTGGTCAAGAAGTAGGTGTGTTTAAGTAGTTGGTACTTGTCCTTAAGGGAAATTATGGCACGGTAATTTGGGACGGTGGTGGGTGTTATTTTGATGTCTTCCGAAACGGTGACGGCGTTAGTAAAGCGGATCTTATTATAATCAAAGAGGGAAGCGGTGGTTAGTAAACTTGGAATCAGGATGAGACAGGTTTGGGGTGGGGTGGTCGTCGGTTTGAGTAGTTTGTGGTTGAGGTTGTCGTTAACTAAGTTGATTTGGGAGGAGTTTGGTATGGTCGTTTTCGGATTCTTCGTTGTTGATGGTGGCAGAATCGACGTCCACGCAGATGGCAGCAATAGTATTGGTCTTCTTTCCTCTGTTTTTTATTGACGTCTTGTTTTTTTCACAAAAAAAAAAAAAAAAAAAAAAAAAAAATTATTTTTATTTTCAAATAAAATTTGTTTATAATTTAATTGTACACAACTTTTGTTGAAACTATTTTTGATTAGATAAGTAACTGCTGAGATATAACACTACGTGACACTAAATGTAGTAACAATATATCTACCAATATCAATTAAACAATTAAAGTTGAGAGAAAAAAGTTGTTTGAAATTCTATTGCTTATAGTTTTTGTTTGAACTATTTATTTTAGCTTTATGACAGCGAGAATTTGTCCGGCGTACTCTCGTAGGTAGCGTTCGTATAATGGTTTAGCAGTTAGATCACTATTGAAGGACGTTACGTTTTACTTTCTTTGAAAATTTGCACATAGACGTTTAATCTAATTCTGAACAACTTTTCTCTTAGGCATTTTTTATTATCTTGTCATCTAACCTCACTTTTTACATATTTAAGGAACATTTTTTAAATTTACCGTTATGACAGTAGTTACATGACATTTGTTAAAGTGCTTTTTGTCATTCAATATGCTGAATTCATTTGCCCAAAGAAATTTCGAATATATCAATTACAAAAATTTTTCCCATTTGATGCAAACTCTTTGCCGGTCACTGTATAATGAAATTCATTATGATACATATTTTTATAATGATACACATTTAAAACCAATAGAATTGCGACATTACGTAATTATCAAATGTTTCATGAGTAGGATACAAATTCAGAACCAATAGGAATACATCGTTGCTTATTGCACTTATCGACTGGTGCTGTGGCTAAAAGTCAAACATAAATTTAGCAATTTGACAATTCGTAACTATAGTAGTAGTGCTCAATTATAAAATTATTGTTTCTATTTAACATTGTGAAGTCGTAGACAAATTAGTGTATGCAATTCGCATGTAATGACTATTAAGACACTCGCAACGTGTATTATATAATAGTAATCATTACATGCTTATTGCACAATGTACTACATATTAAAAAATTCAATTATAAAACATTTTTTAATATGTTTCGAAAATCGAATTTAAACAATTTCAAAAATATTTTAAATCCGGATGTATACAAAAAAATAATGCAAATAATCTCTTGTAATAGCCGCGTCAAACTTATATTTGAGATATGTTTGTAAAGGTAAGGACGACAAACACAAAAGGAATAGCAAAACATTTTTTATCAAAATAAGACATCACGAAATAATTTGATGTGAAACTACCACAAAATTTCAAGTGGAAACAACTTTTTCTTTAGACCTTTTTAAGCTCGTAACAAAAAATACATAAAATGCGAAATGCTAAACAAAAAGTTTGCCTAGACTTTTAAAAACACACTTCAACATCAATAATTTAATTAAAATTTTTTTTGCACAGTAAATATGAGATTTGAATCGACTTTGAAAAGAAAAAGGGAAAAAACGTTTGCACATAAATCCAGAACGTTTCTCTCAGACGGAGTAGCAAAAAGTAAATCAAGTAAATGTTGAATCAATAAACAATATTGTGCAGCAAATTGCATGCGTAGGTTGTATACATGGTTTGTCTATTAAAGGTTTAGACTACAGTTAAGTATTAAAACTATCGTTACGTATTGCTAAAATATTACCACATCTTCTTGTTGGAGTGTATATTAAAGTAATAATTTTTGTCCAAAGTTTTCAAACATTTTCAATTAAATGCACTAAAGGAAAAATAGCATTGAAGTAATAAAATTGTTGTTTTCACAAACATAAAGAAACTTGCATTCTAGGTGTTATTTATAATACCAGAGATTTGACTAGATTTTGGGCGCAACTTGTCGATATTTTTCGTATTTTTTATTTCACACTTTTGTATTAAAATAAAAGTTTGTAATTTAGTTACATACAACTTATGTTACAACTATTATTCAGTCCGATAAGTAATTAATGAGATATGACAATCACGTTATTTAATAATATCTTCAGTAATATTATTTAATACAAAAAAAAGTTGGTTAAAAAAAATTGCTATAAATTAGATTATCTACAACTTTTATTTCAATTATTTTTCTACAACTCAATTTTTATCCTTTTATTTTTTACAATTTTAAATACATCCTTGGATTTTAATTCATCTAAAGTTTTAATTGACCATTTGGTATTTAATTTGCCCCGGCAGATCAAGTATTTGTGACAAATGTTTTCTCGCTTCTTTGCTACATTGATGTATTGGGAATTTGACTGTCAAGATTATATATGATTATAATAGTTCCGTTTTAAACTTTATTGTATACGGACGTGCGACTGTTTCGTATTTGTTTATTTTGTTAAATATAATAAATTAATAACAATATTTGAACGTAAATTGATAGTTTCAAAGTTGCATAGCGATATAAAATGTCTTAATGTATAAACATTTTTTAATGCTTAAATATAATAAAGAAACTTCCATTCTAGGTGTTATTCATAATACCAAAGATTTGACTAGATTTTAGGCGCAACCCGTCGATATAATTTCGTATTTTTATTTCACACTTTTATATTAAAATAAAAGTTTGTAATTTAGTTACATACAACTTATGTTACAATTATTATTCAGTCCGATAAGTAATTAATGAGATATGACAATCCCGTTTTTAATAATATTTTCAGTAATATTATCTATAACAAAAAATTGTAAAAAAAATTGTTGTAAATTAGATTATCTACAACTTTTATTTCAATTATTTTTTCTACAACTCAATTTTATCCTTTTATTTTTTTACAATTTTAAATTCATCCTTGGATTTTAATTCATCTTAAAGTTTTAATTGACCATTTGGTATTTAATTTGCCCGGGCAGCTCAAGTATTTGTGACAGATGTTTTCTCGCTTCTTTGCTACATTGATGTATT